>PVKA01032353.1:0-25380 GCA_004027165.1 Ctenomys sociabilis
TTAGCTGTGCGCTCATCCATGGACTCATCCACTTAGGAGCAGCACACACTCATGATCCAGACCCCTCTTCAAAGCCCCCTAAGAGTGCATGTGACTTTGGGGAACATCTAGCTGTAAACTATATTACTAGGCAAACTGGGCAAGCTTGGCAATACCTCATGCACAATCATGCTGAGTTAACCAATTAAACAAAGCTACTCTCTACCCGGCCTCTAAAATCCCCCTCCTATTGGCATCAGAGTGTTGTTCTCTCCTGGGTATTTTGCCCATCTTCCTTCCTTGCTGATTGGCTCATTTCTCTTCATGGCCCACGGTCTGCCTGACCCCGCAAGCCTTGCCATTGTCTCAGCAGTGGTGGATACTTCACAGCAGTCTTCATTTGGTCAACATGGCCTGACTGTGAGCCCTGCTGCTGGCCAGAGTTCAGGGATCTCCCTGAAATATCCATTTCTTTGTCTTCCTGCAGGCCGTGACATTTGCCAGCTTTATGACCTTGACAAAGTTGACTTTGTGCCTTTTTTTGGTGGAACCTGGAATTGAACTCAGACCCTTGAGCTTGCCAGGGAAGCACTTATTCAACTGAGCCATCTCCCTGGCCCTTGTGCTTCTTAATTTGTATTAAAATGTATACCTCTGCTCTCTCATAGTGGCTATTCTATGTCCCAAGGTCTCAGTCTGGATTGAGTAACAAGGTGTTCAGAGCATGATGCAAATGTTTCATGTCATTCCATTAGAGGAAATCAGAAAGGGAGGAGATACCCTGGAAGTTAGGGAGATGACAGGAAGGCAGACCAGCAGGTTGAGGATGACCTCTCCTGGCCCGGGGAGGGATGGTCACTCAGACCTGGTCATGTCAGCGAGCCTTCCAGTGGTCAGGAATTTCCCATTGCCCCATGGAATTCTGGTACACAAAGTCTTATGCCCTTGGGTCTCAAGACAGAGTAGAGACTGAGTAGGGGCCTGAGAAACAAGACCCGGAGAAAGCAACAGTGCCTATTCAGGGCCAGCTGTTCCATGCCTGGTGTGGACACATCTATCTCTTCCAGTGGCCCCATGGGTCACTCACTGTCATCTCATTGCCTCCATGGCAGGAAAGCCACAGTTCTGGGCTTGGATAGTACAAGTAGCTCAATCCTGAAAGCACCTGGGTGGCCGCAGGGTGTCACCTCTGGGGCTGCACCACCTGAAGCCCTCTGTTCTGAATCTTGTGCCCAAGACTCACAGGACTTATCATCCTGATGAATCACCAGCATCATGGATACAGGGCTATGAAAGTGTCATTTCTTTCTTTGCTGGAAGACAGTGAGGTGTGGTGGAAGCTGTCCAGACAGCAAAAGGAAGACTGAGGAGCACATAGCCCAAGCAGTCTGGGAATGGGTTCCTGATTCCTAGCCTTTTCCCAGGCCTGCCTCAGTTGCAGCATAAGCAGCCCTGAAAGCTAGCTGCCAATGCCAGTCCTATGGAGGCCAATGGGCCAGAGGCTCAGTGTGGAGAAAGGAGGCTGGCAGCTGTGGAGAGGAATCTCACTGCAGCTTAGGGCCAGGGGTTGGGTGCAAGGCAAGGGCCTGAATGTGGAAACTCTGGGCAGAAAGACCACACAGATGTCCACACACAGAAGGACACAAGGACTGCACAGGGATCACAAGGCCAGTCCCACTCTAAGTTCTGAGGAAATATTCCAACATCCTGGGTCTCAGTGCAATTGCTCTGCTTGACTGGCAGGACACTGAAGATTTAAGAGGTCCACAGTCAGAATGCACACCATGGCCTGCCCCCTGCCTGGGCACACAGTGGGATGCACGCCCCCAGAAACAGGAGCTCTGGATCCCAAGCCTGGCCTTGCCCCAACTGTAGCTCAGCATTCTCTAGTGTCAAGTGGAGGGCTTGTTTTATGGGCTGACTTGGTTGGAGCCCTGGACCCAGATGTTTGGTCACACATATTCTGGGGTGTGTGTGTAAGGGTACTTCAGGGCAAGAGAACCTTTGAATCTGTACACTGAAGAAGGCAGATTTTCCTGGCCAGCGTAGGGGGCCTTATCCAATATGCTGCCAGTCAGAATGGAGCTGCAGGCTGACACTTGCCCAGGACTGCTGGCCTTGGGTGGCCTGCAGCTGCTGGGGCTCAGGCTGATGACCTGCAGTGGATCAAGGATTCAGCCTCTGGGTGCCTGCAGGAGCAAGCTTCTTTTTCCTTATGGTAAATTTCTTCATCAGGTACTGTGGGTTCTGTTTCTCTAGAGACTCCTGACTGATACCACAAGCCAGCCTTCCTCTTTCTGGGATGGGGGCAAGAGGTTCAGGCTCCTTAGCAACCTCAAGTGGCTCTGGGACCTACTGCAGCAGGCAAGGGGCCCGAGATGGAGCCACGGTGGTCTGCACACAGGCGAGGCCCGAGGTGCTCGGGCTGGCCTTTCCCCAGGCCTGTACTTCTAGGCTCCTCCAGTCCCCATGTTCTTGCTGCCACACTCCCTCAGGTGCTCTGACTTGCAGACTGGTCTTGGGCTTGGTTCCCCTCTGGACAGTGGACTCTTCCTAGCAGGCACATCTGTCTGTGCTCCTGACCCTGCTTTGTCTCAGGACACCAGGACTGAGAGGGCACATTCCTCAGAGAGCTGGTGACACTCTCTTCTTTACATTCAGCTCTCAGGGCCATAGAGACTGCATGGAGGGCCCAGCACAGAGAGAGTATATGTGCACACATGTATGCAGGTACATATGCACCATGTGCTGCTTGCATATGTATGCATGTGTGTATGTGTAGGTATAAAAATGTGTGAACATGTATTCATGAATTCATGTATGTGTTCAAGTGTGTGAACGTGTATCAGCCCATGTGCTCTTGCATATGTGCACACCTTCCATACCTTCTTGAAACACAGATGTTCTGTTTTTATTCTCATGTCTTGGCCTAGAGGTTTACCTTCTACCAAGGTGATATCCAGGAGTCATGTCACTTCCAGTGACATGACATGACAGTCACAAACTCAGGAAAGACAGTTGAGTGAGTCCCCTTCAGAGAGGTCTTCCCACTGGTGGAGGATATAAACCTAGACTCAAAGGATGAGGAGAAGGCTGTCACTTTGTGAAGCAGGAGTGGGAGTGCAGAGGGAGGGGCAGGTGCAAAGGCCCTGAGGTAGGGAAAGCTCCTCAGTGAGACCCAGCAAGGAGGCTGCAATGAGCAGATCGGAGAGTTGTGGAGAGCAAGGGGAGAGCCTATAGGGGCGTGAGCTGTGGTACTCACCCTGGATAAGCTGCTCGTACAGAACAAGGTGGTCTCTCAGGGTAGCAGATGACTGGGGAGGGCATAACAGAGTGAGGGAGTGTGCTCAGCGGGTCTTTTTGCAAAAGCATTAAACTTGGAGCTGGATTCTGCAGGCTGAGGAGGAGCCTTCTGGGTAGAGAAAGGAGTACAGAAGCCTTGAAGCCATGAGAGCATCAATCTGGCATGGGAAGAGCTCCCTGAGCCACTGCTGAGGGACAGCTGAGGGGACATGGACCAGGGAGGCTGCCTGCACTGCAGTGCCGAGGTTGTGAACACTGCTTGGGAGGGAGTAAAGGTATATGGTATGAGTTGCCTGATCCTGGCCAGGCCTTCCTCAGGAGCAGAGAGCAGCTGGAGTAGGGCAGGACCCCAAGGAGCAGTGACCTGCAAGCTCCATGGGGCAGCCACAGTGGTGGGGAAAGTGGTTGTGGGCTGGGATGTAAGGGCTGGAAGGCAGGGCTTCGGCCCTTGTACACTTGTCCCCCAGAGAGTGAGCAGCTCAGAAGAGGTCCCACACAGAGATGCCATCTCTCTAGGAGGCCACAAGAACAATGCTGGTTCTGGCCAGGAGCACAATAAGCACCCCCTGGATTCACTGGGTACCATTATAGCCATACAACCTACTGGCAGAGCTGGTGACGCTGGCATCCATGCCCACTCAAGGTGCAGACTGCAGCATCCTTGGCATATGCAGAAACTGATGGACTAAGGCTTTCACTCAGTAAACCTGCCCAGTAACTGCAGTCCTATCACCAAGCCCTGGCAGGAAGTGGCACGTGGTAGCCATCCTCGGACCTGCTGGCCAATGGCTTCCTCTGGAAGAGGGATGCCTGCCTTGAAGCCATAAAGTGACTCCCCCTCGCACCTCTAGGAATCCTGCCTGGCCTGGCCAGAGCTCAGTGTGGCTTGGAAACTGAGCTGGGGATCTGTTAATTGAGAGGCAGAAGCTGAGATAGTGAAGAGAGTAGCCCTCTCTTCACCTTATGGATGGGCCTCTGGTCCTCACTGTGTCACCCAGCTGCTGGGAGGACTTCCTATTACCCAGCTGTGGAGAGAGAGCCCTAATTGTCTCCAGGGTTAGACATCTGTCACCACGGGGTTTCTCCCTCAATGGGCCAGAAAGAGTATTTACTCTAAAAATAAAACACATTTCAGGAGGAAGGGGAACTAGATCTGTTACCTCATTTTTTTCTATAAAAAACAATGTACTCCAGCACTGGTCCCAAAAGGACAATTATAAATTCATTTTTCAGGATTTTAACACAAAGTGAATAGCCCTGAGTTGAGAAACACCCCCTAAAACACCTAAGCACAATAAGCACAGTCCTTGAGCCATCAAAACACAATACAGTAAGTAAAACTAAAAACAAAGTTGCGCGGGTGCTTCACATTGGCGCAGTAACTCCAGCACAACCGGGGTGGAAAGCAGCCTCAGGGAGGAGGGCGTGACTTTGGAAGGAGGTTCTCCTCCCAGGAAGCGGCTGCCAGCACGTATCGCTCTCTCCTCTTTCTGCACCTTTTCTCACTAAAACTGTGTGGGGGTGAGAGCAGTGCTTAGACAAAAGCATTGCTCTTTGCATCCTAATCGGGATGCGATGTGCAGTGGGACTATTCTCTAAGTCGAATTTTCAGTTTGACTATTAGAGAAAGTGACAAAACCAAGCAGATGTTCTCCAACTTTCCTGTTCAAATACTGGGGAGTTTGAGCACGGCGCCTCCCCCACCCCACCACTGAGGTAGCCTTGCATTTGTGTCACTCCACCGCGTTTGCAATTTGGGGCTATTTTAACTAAGGCTGCTGTGAGGGTCGCGTGGAACAGAAGTGTTGGTGCGGCCATGCTCCTAGTCCCCCGGGATTCACACGCAAGTCAGGATTGCTGGATCATTCCATGCATGCCTGCTCGTCATTACAGAGGATCTCCAAAGGATTTTCAAAGTGCCCGTGCCCTGCCCCATCCCTACCAGTGACAGGAAGATTCCAGGGCTCCCCATCCCCTCCAAGGCGGGTATTGTCCGTCTTCTGCACTGGTCTTCTTGGTTGCACGTGTAGGCTTTCTTAGTATGGTCTCAACTTACATTCCCTAAAGGCCAGTGATGCTGGGTGCCTCTGTTACTCGTGTATCCTCATTAGTGAATGTCAAATCTGTTGACCATTTTATTGTGCTACTTGTATTTTTGTTACTGAGTTGTAAGAATGTTTCAGGTATTTGAAATCAAGTGTGTGTTTTACAGATATTTCTCTAGTCTTGCTGCAGCTTCTCTTTACAGTGTTCTCTAAGGAACACAAATTTTAGTTTGCATGAAGTCTACTCTATAAAGAATAGTTAAGATTTTAATGTCATTTTTGAGAAATACTTGCCAAAGAAAAACTAAAAATTATTGTTTTCCATTTCCTACCAGCTAGAAGATATACAAACTGTCTTTAGTACAATGTGTACAATGCGAGGGCCAGCCAGATTGCTCACTGGACTAAAGCATCTGCTCAGGCAGAGCACAGTAGTTGGAGTTCAATCCTCTGCGTGCGTACAGGTCTGGCCCCCGGGATGCACTGAGATGGTGACTAAGACCGGGCATGGGATCCACACACTGGATTCCAGCACTTGGGAGGCTGAAAACTGGAAAATTACTATGAGTCTCATCTATGTAGTGAGACCCTGTAGACCCTGCCCTAAATACAAAAGAAAACAATCCCTACAATGCAAGACAAAGGCAGACATCTGTGTTTGCATGTAGAGATCTGATGTCCCAGCACCCTTTGCAGAGCGACTCCTGTGCCCCCTGAGGAACTTTATTGCTTCTGTGAAAATCAACTGATCATAGCATTATTTGTCTGTTCTGGTTTGTTTACAAAACTACACTCTCTTGATAACTGTAATTTCATTGTGAATCTAGAAATCAGGTAATGAAAGGTCTTTCTTTATCTTTGTTTCATTTTACAAGATTACTTTGGCTATGCTAGCTCTTTGCATTTCCATGTAAAAAAAATTTAACAAATTTGTGGAGACATAATTCACTACCGCAAACTTCATGCTTCTCTGTTGCTGTTATGCTAGAGATTGAACCCAGAGTCTTATCTCTGCTAAGCCTGCATTCTGCCACTGAGTTATACCTCCAACCAAATCCATACTTTTAAACTGTACAGTTCATTGAGGTGGGGGACGTTAAGTATGTTCACAGACTAATAAATATATTAGTTAAATAAATATATATTAGTTAAATAAATATATTAATTGAATAAATAAATACGTCCAGAATATATTCTTTGCCCCACAAAAAAGCTCCTTCTTACTAGCATTCTACCACTGCTCATTCTCCCTTAGCCAGCCCCAGACAGTCTCTAATTACTTTCTTGTTCTTGTTCTTCTCAGTCGCAGTCTCGGTCTCGTGGCCGTCTCCATCCCCATCCCTGTCCTCGTCTGGTCCCTGTCTCCTCCTCCTCCTCCTCCTCCTCTTCCTTCTCTTCTTCCTCCTTCTCCTTCTTCACTTAGTACAAGGCCTATAGTGTCTCACTACACAGATCGGACTTGTACTGATCTCCTGTTTTCAGCCTCCCAAGCAGTGTGATTATAGGCGCACACTACCATGCCCAGTCTCATTCCCAATTCATTGCGCTCTGGGGCTGGGGCCAGCATGGCACGCCAGGGATCCAATCCTGGTCTGTGCATCTGCCTAAGCAGGTGCTTTAGTCTGCTGACCTATCTGGCCAGCTCAGCTCTCTAATTACTTTCTATGCTTACAAATTTCATATTGTGAATATTTTGTATAAGTAGTAACAAATGATATGTGCTCTTTTGTGACCAATTTCCTTTCGTTTGCATGTTTTCAAGGTTCATTTATTTTGTAGGATTGTGCCAACACTTGGTTGATTTGTGCTATTTAATAATATTTCTGTGTACAAATAAACAGCCTTGTGTTCACCCTATTCAACCGTTGATGAGCACTTGCTTTGTTTCAATTTCTTGGCTATTGTGACTAAAGCTTCTGTAAACACTTGGAGCAGGGAAGTGGGGATATGCTTTCATTTTTCCTGCATATATTTATAAGCACCTAAGCATGAAATTTCTTGGTCACATGATAACTATGTCTAACATCTGAGGAACTGCCAAATCATTTTCAGCTATGAGGTACCTAGTGTTTTGGACTTCTCCCTGTCACACTGGACTTGTCTGTATTTCAGACTATCCCTGAGAGGTCTGAAGCAGACCTCATTTGTGGCTTTGGTTTGCATTCCTTTAAAAGCCAATGATGTGAAGAAGCTCTGTAGTGTGTATTGGCAATTTGCTTATCTTCCTGGAGTAGCACCTTTCCAGACCACTTAAAATTTTTTTCATCCTTTTTTTTTTTTTTTTTTTTTTTTTGCAGAACTGGGGATTGAACTCAGGCCCTTGTGCTTGCCAGGGAAGCACTTGTTACACTGAGCCATCTCCCTGGTCCCTTTATCCTTTTCCATTCTATGAGTACAGGTTGAATTTTTTTTCTTGTTTGATAAAAAGTTTAATTTCAATACCTTTGGTTGAGATTTGGGAGATATTACTAAAATTTTCTACTGGACCTAAGGTTTTTGAAGATCAACACTAGTGTTTTTCCTAAGAATTCTATTATTCTAACTCTTAAACTCAATTCTTTCATTCATGTTCAGCTAATTTTATTACTCATTTCAGTCAAGGCCTTTATCAGTTCCTTTTCTCTCATTGCTGGACAAAATACCCAATACCCAAAATTAAGGAAGGAGCAGTTCATTCACCTCACAGTTAGTGGAGGTTTTAGTCTATGCTCAGCTGGCTCCAAGGCAGAGTGGCACATTGCACGGAGCAGCTGTTCACTGTGGGAGAAAGAGCAAAGGGCAAAGGGAGGGGCAGCAGCTCTGGATGCTAACAGGCCTCTCTCCCTCCTAACACTGTAATGCAGATTACCTGCCCCAGGGCTGGGGTGTAGCACTCACATCCGCAATCCCAGACTTGGGTCAAGAATCAATCACAAACTCCAGAAACCGCCCCATGACTTCAGGGGGGCTTTGGGGGGACAACTAGACACAAACCACGTCAGGGCGCAATTTATTTCTTTCACACTGCTTGAACTGTGACAACACCATTGCTGAAAATCAGCTGAGCACCACCATGATGGTTTCTGTTTGGGAGTCTATATAGCCCCTTGTGTGTCTCCTTATGTTAGGCCCTCCCACTCAGCATGTTGGTAGAGGGAGGATCCCCATCGTGAAGTATGGCTTCAATGAAGGCAGAGCACCCGATGTTGCACAGCTGAGGTAGCAATGGTTTATTAGTCATATACATGCACAGCCTGGGGAGGAGGACCTGGATTCCACGTGGGCCATTCAGGGGTACACAGAAGGGCCCGAGAACCAGTGGTGGCTGTGGAAGCTAGCCTGTGCAGTCACAGAGGGCGGGCGCACCTGGCTCTCATGGCGAGCTGCACTGCTCTCTTGGCTGGCAGGCAGCACATTGTTGTGAAGTCCAAGAGGGGCAGATGCAGCTGCTCACACTGAGATGGTGTATCGTGGGTGAAACCCTTCTCTGACCTGGGATAGGAGCGTGGTGACAAGAGGCACTCTTGACTGTGTGAGGCGCTGAAGCCCAGGTGGCACTTGAAGTTTAGATCTGGTGACACAGAAATTGTGACTCTTCTGACTTTTCCCCATTACCACTGGTTATTCTGTATTAATATTGAATTTATATATAAGCTGTGGGATCAACTTCCGGAAGTCTTCTGAGTTTGATAAGGATTTCATGAAATTTCTTGATTATTTTGGGATTGTTGACATAGTTAAATTCTCAGGTCACAAGATGCCTTTCCACTTATGCAGACCTTTTTAAATGTCTTTCAATAATTTTTAGAACATGAGTCTTGCATTTTTCTCAGCTATATTCTTAAATGTTTCACTGTTTTTTTTAATATCATTGCAATAATGGTAATATACAGAAATACAATTAATTTTTTTAATCTTTTAAACATTTATTTGGTACAAGGTCTTGCTATGTAGGTCAGACTCATAGTGCTTCTGTCTTAGCCTCCCCAGTGCTGGGATTACAGGCATGTGCCACCACGCCCTGTTTTGGTGGCCAAAATGGCATGCAGTACCAGGGATCAAATCCCGGTCCTTGCAGTTGCCTGTAGGGGTTTAGACAGCACAGCTATCTTCCTAGTCCCTAGTTTTACTTCTCTTATTTCTAAAATTGATGCCTTTGTTTCTCTCCCTCTCCAAGCTGCCACATATGAATTTTCAGTGCAGTGTTGAACTGTATGTGCTATGAATGGTGGAGCTGGACCTCACGTCCCGCCATTCATTCTTGTCTGGCTACACGTCCTTTGTTTTCATTTATGCATTTGGTATAGAATAGATTTGGGCTTAGTCCTCATTTTTGGGGCAGAGCATTTTGTTTCTCCTTATTTACTCTATTAGCTGTGGTGCTAGATGCTCACTCAGGTTAAGGCAGTTCCATGCTGTCTCTAATTTGTTTACTTTTTTTTTAATCATATAGGGGTGTTGAATTTTTTTTAATTTTTATTTATTTATTTATTCACTTTTTTTGCATTTTAGGGAAGGGCCTACAGGGTGTTCAGGGTCTCACTACTAGATCTGATTCATGGTGATCTGCCTGTTTACAGCCTCCCAAGAGCTGGGATTATAGGCACGTGTCACCATGCCATCTCAATTACTATCTCAGCACACACTGGGGGCCAGGGCTGGCATGGCAGGCCTGGGAATCAAACCCTTGGCCCCCATGCCCACCTGCAAGAGCCCTAATATGTTGAGCTATTTGACTGGCCCTTTAAAATTTTATTTTATTTTATTTTAAAAAGTAAAAGCAAAAACAAATAGTAAAAACAAAGACAGAAACAGAGTAACATATAATAGACAGGAAAAAAAAGGAAGGGGGAAATCATGCAAGTGTATACACAGGGTAGCTGGGGTGCTGCTTTTGTACATGATTGTTGTTCTGCATCTACTGAAATGACAGTGTGGGTTTTAACCTTTATTTTGGTCACATCCTGTGTTATATTGATTACCTGTGAAAACTAAACCAGCATACATAACTGGGACAAATGCGGGGATTATTCACCACTTTATTGTGGTGAATAATCTTCTATGTACCATGCTGAATTCAGTGTGCAGTTATTTTGAGGGAGACTTCTGCTTCTGTGTAAGTCCTGGTTGAAGTACTGAAGGTACAGTCATCAGAGTGGTGGTATGGGCAGAGACGTGGGTCCTCGGGGACAAGGCCATGGAAAGTCTTTGGGTACTGGAACTCCACCCCCAAAAGGTATTAAGGTGGTTCTATGGTCCTCTGGGTTAGTCCCTAGTATAGCAATGTGCTACGAATGCTGGAGCCAGACCCTGCATCCTGCTATGCACTCTTATCTGGCCACATGTTCTCTTTGTTTTTCATTTGTGTATTTGGTACAGGATCTCATGACACAATTCAGACTTGTAGTGGTCCTCCTGTTTTCAGCCTCCCCAGTGGTGGGATTGCAGGCATGGACCACCATAGCCAGACTCGATCACGGGCTCAGTGCACCCCAGGGGCCGGGCTGCCGCGGTATGGCATGGCGCAGCAAGCAGCATCAGGGATTGAACACTGGTCCCTGCACTTGCCAAAGCAGATGCATTAGTCCACTGAGCTATTTCACGGGCCCCACATGTTCTTTTTTGAGCACATACTCACACTATTGTGACGACAACTGTTTTCAGGTTCTCAGAGTTAATGCTGGCATCTGCCACTAAGCCTCCCAACTGTGAGCCAGTAAACCTATTTTCTTTAAAAGGCTACTCAGACTCAGGTATTTTGCTAGCAATGGAAAATCAATTGATGTACTGAATTTTGTTTTTGTTTAAAGCGTAGTAGGCTTTATTTTATAGGCAGTCAACTAAATTGGGGGTGATTTTGATGTGCATTCTGTCTGCAGGCATTTTCAGGCTGAGTCTCCAATAGATGTATTTTCTAGGGAAAGTTTGGTCCTACACCAAAGTCTGTTTCTTCTGGCATCATCCCCCAGTTATTTGGGGTGTTCATTCTGCACTATAGCTGGTTTGAATTTGTTGGGGACTGCAGATTTATGTCCCCCTAATATTCATGTCAAAATCCTAACTCTCATCTTCTGGGAGGCTAACAAAGGCATGTTTGTTGCTTACTCCTCTCAGCCTTTGCCACATCAGGCTGATTGGAATACAATTAAGCACGACTGGGATGTTAATCTCTCTCTCTCTCTCTCTCTCTCTCTCTCTCTCTCTCTCTCTCTCTCTCTCTCTCTCCCTCTCCCTCTCTCTCTCTCTCTCCAAGTACCACACCACAGAGCTACTCTCTCAGTCTCTACACATCTAAAGTAGAGGAAGATTAAGGTAGTGTGCAAAACTGATCAGAAAATGAGTGCCCAAAGTACCTCAGAATCTAGAAAAATATGGGGTTTTCAATTAGTTTGTCTTGTATTGCTAACAAACCAGGGCAGAGAACACATTTCTATCTGAGACTTATTCAAAATGTATAAACATCCAAGACCTAGAGAAATCGTTCCTATAATTTGTTTGGGACCACAAATGACCTAGAATAGCAAAGGCAATCTTGGCCAATAAAGACAAGGCAGGAGGCATCACAATTCCTAACGTGAAATTATACTACAAAGCCACTGTGATAAAACCAACATGGTATTGGCAACAAAATAGACCTGAGGATCAATGGAATAGATTAAAAGGTACAGAAGCATCTACAAACACACTCAGCCATTTGATCTTTGACAAAGGGGCCAAACATGTTCACTGGAAGAAAGATAGCCTCTTTAACAAATTGTACTAGAAAACTTGGCTTTTTACATGCCAAAAACTAAAACTTGACCCAGCTTTATCACCATGCACTAAGCTAAAGTCAAAATGGTTCAAAGATCTAAGCACTAAAACAGAAACACTCAGTCTCCTGGAAGAGAAAGTAGGAGGAACTCTTGAAGACATAGGGGTAGGTAAAGAATTCATGAACAAACATATATTCGCACAGGAAGCACTTGAAAGAATCAACAACTGGGATCAACTCTTCTTAAGGAGCTTCTGCATGTCAAAATAAATTGTCAACAGAGTGAAAAGACAATCCACAAATTTTGAAAAAATCCTAACTAATAAGCAATCAGACAGAGGTCTACTATCTAGAATATGTGAAGAACTAAGATATAACAGGGCTCTCAAATTTAAAGACCCAATTCAGAAATGGGCATCTGAGATGAATACACACTTCTCAGAGGACAAAATTAAAGAAGCAAATAAATATATGAAAAAATGCTCCACATCGCTAGCCATTCGTGAAATGCAAGTAAAAACAGCACTGAGATACCATCTCACTCCAGAAAGAATGGCTATCATAAGGAATTCAACCAACAACAGATGTTGGAGAGGTTGTGGGGAAAAGGGAATACTTCTCCACTGCTGGTAGGAATGTAGACTGGTGCAACCATTGTGGAGATCAGTGTGAAGACTCCTCAAAAGAGTAGGACTAGAAATCCCATTCAAGCCGGCTATCCTCCTACTGAGAATTTTCCCAGAGAAACTGAAAACATTATATCATAATGATATATGTGTACCTATGTTTATAGCAGCACAATTTGTGATAGCAAAATATTGGAAACAACCAAGATGTCCATCACATGAGGAATGTTTGAAAAAGATGTGGTATTTCTATACAATGGAGTATTACTCATCTATAAAGAATGATGAACTTGAAGGATTTTTATTGAAGTGGATGCCACTTGAACATATATTCATAAGTGAAATAAACCAGACACACATGTGTAAATATTATATAGTCTCCCTAGTATAAGAAGCAAAAAGAAAATAAATAGAAATGTACAACAACTAAAAATGATTGAGTCAGATAAGGCAAAGTGAATGGCATATGCTGCAGGGTACTAATCAGCTTTTCTTCTGGATGGTTAGCAACCTAAGTTCACAGATCAAAATTGGAGAAATAGGAGAGCCAAGATTTTGGCCCTAGCCTTTCAAGGTCAGCGAAGACTCAGGACATAGGAGAACCTGTACTGCAATATCATGAAACTCAGTTGAGCTCCAAATTTTCTGAACAAGGAGATTAGGGAGCCACACATGAAAGAGATCAAAGTTCTATAGTGTGCCTGGGGAGAGTCACATGGAAAGAAAACTTTCTCTCAGGCTCTCACAGAGAGAAAACTGGTCAAGCATTGGCCGTGACTCATCCACATGGATGACACAGACAAAGGATCTACAGAATAAGGTACAGGATTACAAGATAAACCCTGAGGGGACTTCACTGACCTCAAAGAAACAAAAAGCACATGTGTTGGTATATAGGTTTTGCTCTATCTAGGTCTTAACCATCCAGCAGAAAAGTATAAAAATGAGGTATACAATGTGGGGCCATAATAAGTTGAGCTGTAAATGGCTATGGTTGACAACTTCTTCAGATAACTCACTATTGTTGTGGAATGCTGGACTGTGTTGGATTGTGTCATCAAGTGTAGGCACCTAAATTGGTTAAGTGACAATGGAGTGCTCATCTTTGACAGGTGTAGACAAAGGAAGGGGTATAGAAAGGAAGAATCATGATGTGTGTGTATGGACAGTACAGTTGGGATAGATACACCATGCTTCTACATAATTCTATGAGAGGCAAGATTTGCACTAATGGTGGTTGGACAGGATATTATGTCGGCTTCTAGTACTATGGACAACCACTAGGAAAATAACAAGGTAGAAAGTATTAATTATTAAATCTTTGATATAATTCAGGTATAAAAAATAAGATACATAAACAACTACACTCTCTTAATTTACTGATAAGAGACATCTGCTATCATAATGTCTGTAAGTATAATATCATGTATGCACCTTGTACAATACCAAAACATTATGAAAACAGTTTTCAATGTATCAATTTATCAAATCAGTCCTGTTACGGTGTCTTAAAATTGTCTCATTGATATTTGTGCTTCAATAAAATAAAAAAATAAAAATAAAAATATATAAATAAAAAAATATATAAACACTAGGACTGGGGTGTAGCTCAGCAGTAGAAGAAGAGCACTTGCCAAGCAGGCATAAAGCCTTAGGTTTGATGCCAAGCATTGAAAAAAAAAAAACTATAAGCTTGCTAAGTTTTAGTGATTCAGCTGCTGCTTTTGCATTTTTTCTCATTTTCTGCTCTAGCCCCACAAAGCCCCACACATAGGTGTCCTCTTGAGCTGAATTAGCACTGGGTGTCCCCGCATCTTAAGCTGAACTCCAGGTAGTGTGTAGAAGAGGGGGGCTGTCCTGCCTTAAGGGCCCACACAGCCAGGGGCTCTGAACTGTGAAACTCTGCATCAGGAGATGATCTCAGGAGGAACCTCACCTTGTGGAGTGAACTTGCTAGGAAGAGGAAAACCCAGTGGGGCAGGCAGAGAAGGGGCCATAATGAAAGCACCAGGGGGTGGATGAGGGGACAGTGCTAGGTTCGTGCGGAGCCGCCCTGCATCAGGACATCAAAGTAGCAGAGGACGGACAGCAAGAGTGGATCTGGAAGAACTCTTCTGATTTCACCTCCTTCTCAAGACCTGAGAAAAGGGTGCTTATTTGTAGAATAAGCACTTCCCTGGCAAGTGCAAGGGCCTGAGCTCAATCCCTGGGTCTACCAAAAAAAAAATCCTGAGGAAAGAGATTTCATATAAAGACAAGCCACAGAAAACAATGAGGGTAGAATCCCATGGAATGTGGCTGCTTCAGTGAATTTAAAAATCATTTTTGTGTAAATATTTAAGATATACAACAGGCTTTGATATGAACACTTGTGAAATTATATGACTACGAAGGTCAAATTAACATATCTACCATCTTCCAAACTACTTTTTAAATGTAAAAGCACCTAAACTTATTCTTTGTACATTTTTAATATCCAATGGTGTGGACTATATTCCTCTTTCTGTGCATTACAGTTCTAAAGGTTCCAAAGTTTTACCTTGTGACCTGTGTCTCCCTATTAATCCACCCTGGTAGACAGTATCAATTCTACTCCCATTGATTTGGCTCCATTTTCCACAGAACTATCTAAGCCTCCATGTTTATTGTAAATAGTGAAGATACAGAAACAATCTAGGTGTCCACCAACAGCAAAGTATATAGAAACAGTGTGGTAGGGCTGCAGAGATAGCTCAGCTGTCTTAAGTACCTGCCTAGGCAGCATAAAGACCTGGGCTCGATCCCCAGTACTGCTTGTGGGGCTGGTTCCACCCGAGGTGCACCAAGATGGGGGTGGTGGCCCAGGCCTGTAATCCCAACACAGAGAGACTGAAGCAGGAGGATCACTGCAAGTGTGAGCTGCGTAGTCAGACCCTGAACAAAATACATAAAATGAAAAGAAAAGAGCCATACAAACAAAAGAATATGATTTAGCCTTAGAAAGGGAGATACAGCACCTGCAACCACAAATGAGCCAGGAGACACTATGCTAAGAGTGATAAGCCAGGTGCAGAGAGCGTTTCACAATCCGAATTAATTAATTAATTACCTAATTGGCTGACATAGTAGTACATGTTTGCATTACACCCTATTTACACTGTAGCCTTCGATAGCTCACCCTGGAGTGGAGGACTGAAGGCTCGACACACACACTTCCATTCCTCGGGGGAGCTGGTGATGTACAAATCACACCTCACATCCTTTTCATTCTTTCCCCCCACTCCACCCTTCCTCCTCTCTCGATCCCCTTCCTATATGAAAAAGATCTATGTCCCTTCTTCCTATCGTATGCCTTCTATTGTGCTCTTTATTTATATTTAAGTGATATTTAGGGTCTTGTCTGTCTTATTTCACTTAACATTATAATACTCAGGTGGATCCATTTTCCTATGAAGCACTTGTTTCTCCTTTTTTTTTAAATAGCAGAACTGTGCTTCCTAGTTTGTGAATAGCACTTTTCCTTTATCCATTCAACTGCTGATGGACAGATATGTAGGCTGCTTTTAAGATCTGAAAAATTTGAATATTATCAATTGTGCTGCGAATGAAACACAGGTATGCATGTAGCCCTGAAATTCGCGGTCTTGAGGTCTGTGGAGAAGATGCCTGGAAGAAAGACACCTAACTCAAGTGGCGGGTTCAACTTCAGTTCCTGAAGACTGCCCATACCGATTTGTGGCTACACTAGCTTACATTCCCGGCAGCAATGTAAAATGGTCCCTTTCCTCCTGCATCCTTGTTAACATTTTTGATTTATTTCTTTTTTTAATTAATTTTATTGAGAAACAAACAGCAATGAGACAGTTTCAAAACCGATTAGTATGACAGTTTCAATAATTAATACATTGCATATTGCTGTTTTTATAGTGGTTATTCATAGTACAAGATGTAGACATGAGATCCTGTCCAAACACTATTAGTACAAATCTTTCTATTCATTGAATTAAGAGAAAATAGCATATATCTATCCTATTTTGCCTATACAGTTATAAAATGGTCATTCATTTTTATCCCCTTTTTTGTTTAGTTTTGTCAGACAAGTGTATTCCATTCTCATTTAAATATCATAGGTGCATGAATTCAGCAAAGTATTCCAATATATTGAGTAGTCCATAATAGTAGTGGGTTATCTGTAGAACTGGCAATGTCAGAAGTTGTTGACTTGAGCCTTTTATAGCTCAGCATAATAATATGGCTTTACTTTTTATACTACATTTTTATACTTTTGCGCTGCATGGTTAAGACCAAGATAAAGCAAGAACTATATAATAGGAAATGTAAGCTTTGTATCTGACAAGATCAGCCAATTTCTCTAAGGACTTATCCTGAAACCCTGTACCATACTTTGTAGATCTTTTGTCAGTATCAACCATGTGAATGAGTCACAGCCACTGCTGGACCAATTTGCTCTCTTTGAAAGCCTGAGAGAATGTTTTCTCTGTATGGGACTCTCCTTAGGCACATTCTACATAATCGATCACTTTCCTCTGTGTCCTCATAGTCTCCTTGATCAGAAAATTTGGGACACCACTGAGTTACATGATATTACAATACAGGTTCTCCTTTGTCCTGAGTCCTCACTGACCTTGAAAGGCTAGAGCCAAAATGTTGGCTGTCCTTGCATCCCTTATTTTTCTCTAACTTAAGGTCTGTAACCTTAAGTTGTTAACCCTCCAGAAGAGAAGCTTAATGATATTATTACCCCATAATGTAGGCAGTTGAGCTTTACCTTACTGTCTGAACATCAAACATCTTAGATATAACATGGAACAGATATTTTCCATCAAGTATTGATAAGTTAAACTTTAAATCTGTACAGAATGTAAAGAAAAAAATAAAAAATAAAAATATTAAAAAACAGGAATGAATAATTGCCTATATTTATACAAAAATTCAGAAATCTAACCATATACATCATTGTAGCAGGACAGTCCTATGATAATTTTTTTCTTGTGTCTTGCTTTCATTTATTACCCTTATTTTTTAAACGAATACTTTCTTGAGAGACAGTACAGCAGTAACTGATATGACATGATAAGTGGTACATATTTAGAAGACCAGAATGACACACATTCAAAGTATGAGCCCACTATTGTACATTGCTATCATCAGTGCAGTTGTTTAGTCCACAGCATATATAGTCAGGGTGAGAATTCTGCCAATTAACTGCTAGTTTCAAAAACCTGCACAAGATTATCAGGATCATTGACTTAAGCATCTTGTACATAAAAATGTATAGTTTTGCCCCTGTGATGTTTCCCAGCTATTCTCCTTGCCCTCTCTTCATTGTCTAATCCTCAAGTTCTCACTTTCCTTTTAATTGTGTTATAACTTTCTATTTCTTTTTCTTCTTTTGAGTTCTTACATTAGGGAGACTATATGATATTTGCACATGTGGTCTGGTTTATTTCACTTATGAGTATATCTTCTTTTTAAAACATTATTGAGAAAAAAATTGCAATGGGGCAGCTTCGAAACAGGTTGATGGAGAGTTACAACAATTAATACATAGCATATTGTTGTCTTTGCATTAGTTACTCATAGCACAAGATGCAGTCATGATATTGTGTCCAAACATTATTAGTACACATGTTTCTTCTTATTGAATTTAGACAAAGTAGCTATATATCTATCATAACTATTTTGTATATACAGATACAAAATTGTCCTTCATTTATATATCCTGGATTAAGTTTCTTTTTTTGGCATGTAGAGAGCATGTTTTTCCAGCACCATTTGTTAAAGAGGCTATCTTTCTTCCAGTAATTATGTTTGGCCTCTTTTTCAAAAATCAGGTGACTGAGTGTTTTGGTAGAGGCTTCTGCATCTTCTGATCTATTCCATTGATACTCAGGTCTATTTCATTGCCAATACCATGCTAATTTTATCACAGTAGCTTTGTAGTATAATTTCAAGTCAGGAATTGTAGTGCCTCCTGCCTTTCTTTGTTTTCCAAGATTGCCTTTGCTATTCTAGGTGTTTTCTGGTTCCAAATAAATTTTAGAATGATTTCTCTAGGTCTTGGATGTATGTTGGTGGTAGTTTGATAGGGATTGCATGAAATATGTACAACAATTTTGGGAGTATGGCCATCTTCAGAATTTTGGTTCTTCCTTTCCAGGAGCAGTGAATATTTTTCCATTTTCTGAAATCCTCTGCAATCTCTTTTTCCAGAGTACTGTGATTTTCCTTGAAAAGATCTTTGACTTGTTTAGTTAGATGAATTCCAAGGTATTCCATTTTCTGCAGTACTATTGTAAAAATTGTTTCTCAAATTTACCTCTCAGTGTGTTTGTTATCTGTGTCAAGAAATGCTACTGAGTTTTGGGTATTGGCTTTGTATTCTTCTATGCTACTGAATTTGTGTATCAATTCTAGTAACTTCTTGGTGGAGTGTTCTGGGTCTTCCAAGTAAAGTATCATATCTTCTGCAAATAATTGATGATTTACCTTCCTTTTTACCTATTCTTATTCCTTTTATTTCTCTCTCTTATCTGGTGGCTGTAGCTAATGATTCCAAAACTAGATTGAATAGGAGGGATGATAGAGGACATCCTTGTCTTGTACCAGATCTAAGAGTAAAATATTTCAGTTTTTCTCCTTTTAGAATTATATTAGTCATTGGGTTGTCATAGATAGCTTTTACCTGATTGAAGTAGATGCCATCTATTCTAGTTTTCCATAGAAGTTTGATCAATGAGTGTTGAAATTTGTCAACAGACTTTTCTGCATCAACTGAGATGATTATGTGGTTTTTAGTTTTGGCTGTATTGATATGGTGTATTACATTTATAGATTTGCATATATTAAGCCATCCTTGCCTCCCTGGGATGAATCTTACATGGTCATAGTGTATAATTATGTTGATAATTTACTGTATTCAAATTGCTAGGATTTTGTTGAGGATTTTTGCATCTATGTTCATGAGGGAGATTGGCCTGTAGTTCTCTTTTTAGTTGCAGCTTTCCCTGGTTTTGGTATTAGTATAATACTTGTCTCCAGGAATGATTTTGCTAGGATTGTTTCATTTTCAATTTCACTGAAGAGTTTCAGGCATATAGGGATTATACTTTCTGTAAATTTCTTGTAGAATTCAGCTGTGAATCCAGCAGGACCTGGGCACCTCTTTTCTGGTAGGTTTTTTTTTTTTATTACATTTCATATTTCATTGGCTGTTACTGGGTTATTGAGAGTTCTTATATCTTCCTGATTCAGTTTTGGTAATTTGTACCTTCTAGGAATCTGTCCATTTCTTCTGTTTCTTTTATTCTGTGAGAGTAAAGGTTCTCAAAGTAACTAGAGACAGTTTTCTGAATTTCTACTGGGTCTGTGGTAGTTACACCCTTTCACTCCTTATTGCTTGTATTTGAATTGTTTCTTTCCTCTTTTTGATGAAGTTAGCCAGATGTTTATCAATTTTATTTAATCTTTCAATGAACCAGCTTTTTGATTCATTGATTCTTTTAAGTATTTTCTTCATCTCAATTGAATTAATTTCTGCTCTAATCTTTATGATATCTTCTCATCTTTGGGCTCTGGGTTTGGTTTGGTCTTCTTTTTCTAGATGCTAGCGGTACAACATTAAGGGATTCATTTATTCACATTCTTTTTTCCTAATGTGTGATTTCAGAGCTATAAATTTCCCTTTTATGACTGCTTTCATTGTATCCCATAAATTCCAACATATTGTGTTTGAATTTTCATTGAATTATGGATATTGTTGTATTTCTTGTTTAATTTCATCTGTGACCCATTGATTGCTGAGTAGGATGTTGTTTAATTTCCTTGTATTTATGGGATTTTTAAATTTTCTTCTCTTATTTATTTCCAGTTTCATTGCACTGTGGTCAGATAATATGCATGGGATAATTTCTGTTTTCTTGCATATACTTAAGCATGACCTATGGACTAGTATGTGCTCTATTTTAGAAAGTGACCCATATGTAGCTGAAAAGAATGTATATTCAGCTATTTGTTCTAAACTCTGATTCAGTTCTGCTACTTCTTCTTCTTCTTTGCTAATTTTTATTCTGCTTGACCTATCTTTTTGGGACAAGGTCTCCTGTTAAGACTGTGGTATTGGATATTAGATTTTTCATGTCCATTAAGATTTGTCTCATATAGTTGGGTGCTCCTCTGTTTGGTGTATATACATTTATGAGTGTTACTTCTTTCTCCTGATTTTTTCCCTTATCGGTATATAGTGGCCTTCTTTATTTCATTTGACCATTCTTGATTTGAACTTGAGACTGTCTGAGAACAGCATTGGTACCACTGAGTTTTTCTGAGGTGCTAGGGTGTGTAGTATTTTTCCTATCCTCTGACTTTCAGCTTATGAATTTCTTTATGAGATAAATGTGTTTCTTGTATACAGCATATTGTTGGATTTTGTTTCCTAGTGCACTGTGCCAGTCTATGTCTTTTAATTAGTGAACTGAGTCCATTTACATTGATGATTATAATTGAGATGTATTGATTTACACTTGACATGTTATTTACCTGCTGTTGTTTACTTCCTTTTGTCTTGTGTTTAATTGTTTGCCCTATTTAGTGGATTCCTTCCATTCTCATTCATGGAGTTCTGATAATTTTTATCCATATTAAGAACATCTTTCAGTAGTCTGTGTATGGTTGGCTTTGTCATCATGAAATTCTTTAGTTGTTCTTTGTCATGGAAGTATTTCACTTCTCCATCAAACTTGAAAGAGAGTTTGGCAGGTATAGTAGTCTGGGCTGGAATTTGTTCTCATACAGGACTTGAAGTACTGTGTTCCTTTGTCTTCTTGCCTCTTGGTTTGTGAAGAGAAGTTGGCCATTGTCTGATGGGTTTTCCTTCAGTAATCTGTTTCTTTTCTCTAGCGGTTTTTAATTTGTTCTTGTGCTGGATTTCTGGGATCTTGATTACTATATGTCTTGATGTATTTTTAATTGAAGTTATTTGGAATTCTGTATGCTTCAGTTACCTAAATGTCATATTGTTTCCTCATATTTGGGAATTTTTCTGCTATTACTTCTGCCCATATCATTTTCATGTCATTTGTATTGCCTTCTTCTTTCTCATTCATGCCTAGTAGTCTCACGTTATTCATCTTTCCGTCATCCTGCAGATGATGATTTACTTTTTCCTGCATCCTACTTGTTTTTAAGAGATCTCTTCTTACCTTTTCATCAGCTGCAACACCATCTTCAAGATCTGAAACTCTATCTCACTTTCACTCAAATGGTTTTGCAAGCTTGTGATTGACATTTTGATTTCCTGTATATCTCTTTGACTCTGGTTATGCAATCTGTTTCTTTCCTGTATTTCTCTTTCAAGGAACCCATCACTTTTCTAATCTCCTCTTTTTTTTAATCAGTGTCTTCTTGTGAAGCAGTTATTCTTTTACTTCAGAGTTTATTTCTGCTCTGATTTCCTCTATGTTTCTTCATTTGATTCTTTATTTCAGGCATTCTTAATTCAGATATATCTTTTTTCATTGCAGAGATTTATTGTGATCTTAATTCTTCTATACTTTTCTGCGGGTGTTTCTTTACTTTAGACTCTATTAATTCATAGATTTTTTTTTTATCTCAGAGATTAATTCTGGTCTGAGTTCCTTTACACCTTTCTGCTGTTGTTTGTTTACTTCAGACACTATTAATTCAGACATTTCAGCTGAGCTAGTTTTCTCTCCATTTGTTCAGCATAAGCTCAGGATCTGAGATTGTATTTTGGTCTTTCTCTGTGTCCTTTTGTATAGCACTATCCACTGATTTTGGTGTAGAGCTTTGGTGTAGTTGTAACTTTAGTACCTAGGAAAATTCAGTTGCCAATATAACAAGTTATAGTTCATCCAATTGTGCCTAGCTTGGGTCTGGCTACTGTGCTCAGGTCCTTCCTGCTGCAGCCCTTTTGTGGCCCTCTGGCAAGATGTTCTGCTCCTGGACTAGCTGCATGGTTTTGATCCTAGTCTTACTGCAGGGACTTCAGCTGCAGAATTTCTCCCCAGCCCTGCGTGACAGGCCTGGGCTGGGTCTGGAGGGATATGGGAGGAGGAGAGCACAGAAGCTCTTCTACACACTCACCGGGCCTAGGCTTAAGCAGGACTAGAGGGCTCTCAAGAGTTTGGCAGAAGTTCCGATTCACAGGGCTGGCTTGGGCTAGTTGTAGAGGGGTGGGGGAAGTTCAGAGAGTGGGTGAAAGGTCTCTCTTGTGCAGTGGGCCTGGGCTTGGTCTGGCAGGTGCAGGAGAGTATGTAAGCTCTCCCACACTCTGGCATGGCCTCACATTGGGCGGATATTGAGTGGTCCCGAAAGGGCAGCACAGTGGAAGTTCTCACTGACAAAGTAGTCTTGGATTGGCTCTGGAGTTTCGGGAGAGGTCCAGAAAATGCAGAGAAAGGTCTCTATTATGAGGGGGTCCTGAGCTTGCTCTGTAGTGTACAGGAGAACACAGGAGCTCTCCCACACACACTCTCAAGGCCTTATGAGTATATCTTTAAGTGGCATCCACTTAAATATAAAGGCTTTGAGTTTATCATTCTTTATAGTTGAGTAATACTACATTGTATAAAAATACCACATATTTTTCATTCATTCCTCAAGTGATGGGCATTTTGGTTGTTTCCAAGATTTGGCTATCACAATTTATGCTGTTAGAAACCTAGGTGCACATATATCACTATGATGTTTTCAGTTCCTCTGAGAAAATTCACAGTAGGGAATAGCTGGTTTGTTTATTTTTTTTAATTTACTTTTTATTTTATTGAAGTACAAATATCAATCAGACAGTTTTAAGACACCTTAATAAGACAGAGTTGATAAATTAATGCATTGCAAACTTTTCGTACTGTTTTGGTATTGTACAAGGTGCATACATGATATTATACTTACAGACATTATTATAGCAGATGTCTATTATCAGCAAGTTAAGAGTGTAGCTGTTTACATATCTTATTTTTTTATACCTGAATTATATCAAAAATTCAATAATTATTTTCCTAGTGGATGACCATAGTACTAGAAGCTGACATAATATCCTGTCCAACCACCATTAGTGCAAATCTTGCCTCTCACAGGATTATGTAGAAGCACAGCGTTATCTATCCCAACTATACTGTCTATACACACACATCATGATTTTTCTTTCTACACCCGTTCCTTTGTCTACACCTGTCAAAGGTGGGCACTCCATTGTCATTCAACTAACTTAGGTGCTTGAACTCGACATCACAATCCAACACAGTTCAGCATTCTACAACAATAATGAGTTATTCAAAGAAGTTGTCGACCATAGCCATTTACAGCTCAGCTTAATATGGCCCTGCGATGTATACTTCATTTTTACACTTTTCTGCTGGATGGTTAAGACCTAGATAGAGCAAGACTTATATACCAACACATGTACTTTATGTTTCTTATGTGGTCAGTGAAGTCCCCTCAGGGTTTATCTTATAGTTCTGTACATTATTCTGTAGATCCTTTGTCTGTGTCATCCATGTGGATGAGTCACGGCCAGTGCTTGACCAGTTTGCTCTCTGTGAGAGCCTGAGAGAAAGTTTTCTCTCCATGTGGCTCTCCCCAGGCACACTATAGAACTTCAATCTCTTTCCTCTGTGGCTCCCCAATCTCCTTGTTCAGAAAATTTGGAGTTCAACTGAGTTTCATGATGTTGCAGTATAGGTTCTTCTATGTCCTGAGTCTTCGCTGACCTTGAAAGGCTAAAGCCAAAATATTGGCTGGCCTTGCGGCTCTTGTATTTCTCCAACTCTGATTTGTGATCTTAGGTTGTTAACCATCCAGAAGAAAAGCTGATTAGTATCCTGCAGCATATGCCATTCGCTTTGCCTTATCTGACTCAATAGATTTTAGTTGTACATTTCCTTTTGTATTTCTGCTTTTTGCTTCTTATACTAGGGAGACTATACGATATTTACACATGTGTGTCTGGTGTATTTCACTTATAAGTATATGTTCAAGTGGCATCCACTTCAGTATAAATGCTTCAAACTTATCATTCTTAATAGCTGAGTAATACTCCATTATATAGAAAAACCACATCTTTTTCAAACATTCCTCATGTGATGGACATCTTGGTTGTTTCCAAGATTTTGCTATCACACATTGCACTGCTATAAACATAGGTACACATATATCACTATGATATAATGTTTTCAGAGCCTTTGGGAAAATTCCCAGTAGGGGAATAGCCAGCTTGAATGGGATTTCTAGTCCTACTCTTTTGAGGAGTCTCCACACTGACCTCCACAATGGTTGTGCCAGTCTACATTCCTACCAGCAGTGGAGAAGTGTTCCCTTTTCTCCACAACCTCTCCAACATCTGTTGTTGGTTGAATTCCTTATGATAGCTATTCTTTCTGGAGTGAGACAGTATCTCAGTGCTGTTTTTATTTGCATTTCAAGAATGGCTAGCGATGTGGAGCATTTTTTCATATATGTATTCGCTTCTTTAATTTTGTCCTCTGAGAAGTGTGTATTCATCTCAGATGCCCATTTCTGAATTGGGTCTTTAAATTTGAGGGCCCTGTTATATCTTAGTTCTTTATATATTCTAGACAGTAGACCTCTGTCTGATTGCTTATTAGTTAGGATTTTTTCAAAATTTGTGGGTTGTCTTTTCACTCTGTTGACAATTTCTTTTGACATGCAGAAGCTC
>PVKA01032354.1:0-25390 GCA_004027165.1 Ctenomys sociabilis
CATTGCTACATATTCTTCTTTAGTGGAGAATGCTTGTAGTTGAGTACGAAAAGTGACTACTTAGCAAGTGCATTAAGGCCCAGACCTGGAACTCCTTCTTTGCCTGCTCTAAAAGAAAGTTTTACTCTACGATAACAGGGATTCAAGATTCACCGTCATGGGCCAGGAAGATAGCTCAGTAGAATAAGTGCTTCCCTCGCAAGTGCAAGGGTCTGAGTTCAATACCCCGTTCCGCAAAAAAGAAAAAAAAAGGTTCATCATCAGGAAGCCTGGTGCAGGCCGTGATTTAGCCCTTCATCCCTGAGACCTACACCACATGAGGCTGTGCTACTTGTTCTCCTGTCCTCTAGTACAGCCTTAACAGCCACGGCCTGAAATGAAACATCACTACCATGAAATGACTGCAGTTTACCAATTCCCAGAAGAATGTGTCCCAGGACACTTACACTTTATTGGTCTTAAATAGATTTCCCACTTGTGTCCTTTACAGTTGTCCCTCAGGAATACAGTGGTACCTCTCTAATCTCCAAAACTTCCTGCCATGGAATTCCTAGCATCTCCTACAAGCAAATACTGCATCAATGCTCACAAAATAAATGATCTGCTGAAGATTTCTTTAGCTTGAATGTTTCCCTTTGTAATTTATATGTTTAAATCTTAATTCCAGTGGAATGGAATTAACAGGTGAGGACTTGGGAAAGTGTTTGTCTTGAGAGTGGAACCTTTTTGAATAGGAATTGTACCTGGTGTGGTTTCAACTTGGAATGTTTCCCAAAGGTTCATAGGAGAAAGGCTTGGTCTTCATGGCACAGTGTTCAGAGGTGAGGAAGACGATTGGATCATGAAGGTTCCAACCTCTCTAGTGGGTTCATCCTTAAAAGGATTCATAATTTGATGGTATTATTGAGAGTTAGTTGCCACTTTTCAGAAGCAGGTGGAAATAGGTCACTGATTTTATGATCTGCAAGGGCATATCTTTGCCTGGGACCCCTCCACCCCTCCTTTCCCTTTTCCTCCCCTCTGCACAGCTGCCACGAGGTAGGCGTATTTGTTCCAACAAGCCTTTCCACAGAGATGCATTGCCTCACCATTAGCCCCACAGCCCCCAGGGCAAGTGGCCAGGGACTGTACTGGCACAGCAATGAATAATTGACTAACATAATGCCCTTTAGAAAATATGAGAGACTTTTCCTATCTCCCCATTATCAGACATATTAAGATAGCATGAGAAAGCAGTTACCTACTAACTACAAAGTGACACCAAAAATGCTGGTGCCTTGATCTTATGTTTCTTAATCCCACACCTATAAGAAATATATTTCTGTTATGTAAACTATCCATGCTATCTTATTTATTAAGTTTTAATTTCTCCTCAATTCTTAAAGAAACTTGGTAAATACAAGTATATATGATTGTAGATTTTGAAGAATAACAGTGTAAAAATTTAAAGCCTCTAATATTTAATATTTTTCACTACATTTCTCTCCATTTTATGAACTCATAATGTTTACTACTGAATTAAATAATGTTTCGAATGCAATACTAACTCAATTACCATGTTATCTTGTTTCAGATCATGTACTAATTTGGGATTTTCCCAGCATGTTTTTCAATGCAGCACAGTTGTATTAAACGTAATACACAGCAAGAAATGTAGAATGAAAGTGATGATCCACAAACTTGTATTCTGAAGCTACTTAAACTCTCTTTAGAGATGAACATCATTTTGAAATTAATGAGAATGCAAGGAAAGAAGGAAAGGAGGTAGGAACGTCGTCAAAAGACTCAGTTATGGAGCCACAGAGGAAAAGTTCAAAGGTAATATATATTCTAGTCAGTCTTGCCAAATTCTAGCCTTCCATATCTTGCTAGATTGACTGGCCTATCCAATCAGAAACTAATCAGCCCAGACATTTATAAGAGTATAAGAGCCAGAGGCCAAGGGGCATTCCTGTAATCATAGCACTCAGGAGGATGAGGTAGGTGTATTCCTGTGATGTTAAGGCCAGGCTGGGCCATATAGTAAGTGCAAGGCCAACCAGAGTGACATGGCAAGAACCTGTGCAAAAAAAATCAGAGGCCCCGGTACATGCTCAGTTCTTGCCTATGAAACATCTATAGTACTATTGGTGGGTGGGGCAACCTAGGAAGTCTGGGCCGTGCATTGGCCCCTGACAGCAAAGTGCAGCAATACTTCTCTCATATCACTAGCTTGAACTACATGTGTTGCCCGAGTCCAGGTATAGCTTCATACTGATTTGAAAATAGCTGCCTAATAGTTCTCAGGGATGGCAGAAAGGACAAGAATTGTGGTTGTCTTTATGCTCCGAGGTTTGCGATCACCTAAATCCTTTCTCATTCACATTTTCATTATTTTTTTTTGTTGTTATTTCTGGAGCAAAGGCTGTACAACAGTAAGCATCTCTATGAAAAGTCTGAGCTGTTAGCCAGCCACATCATCTACAGAAAGTAGTTCAGGGTCTTCATAGAGATGTGTGGCTGAGAAACATCTACAGAAGTTAAGTGTGGCTGCGTAGACTTGTAATGGCATCATGGGGAAGCTGAGATAGGAGGATTGCCTCAAAGTCAAGGCCATCCTGGGCGACAAAGTGAGTTTAAACTAGCATGGACTACTTAGACCTGGTCTCAAACACCCAAAGAAAAATAAACGAAGAAGTATTTCTTTCCCGGGACACATTCACTGACCTAGGTTTTTTCTTTGTTTGCTTTGTTTTATTTTTGGTAGTGGGGACTGAACTCAGGACCTTACACTTGCCAAGCAGGCACTTATGGTGCTGAGCTATATCCCCAACCCTTGCCCTAATTTTGTTAGTTCACCAGCCAGACTTCAGATATCCCCTACTCAGACAGGATTGATTTTCCACAAAGATAGTCCACATTTTAATGACTGTAAGAGCCCCTGGTTATTTTGAAAATTGTGTCATAATTTTATTATAATATTTAGCACACATTAGTTGTAAAATGAGAGGCTGGAGAGATGGCCCAGTGAAATAAGAGCTTCCCTGGGAATTTCAAGGGCCTGATTTCAATCCACTGTTCTGCCAATAAATTGTAAAGTGATTCCACCATAAAATTTTAATACATGTCTATATCTCCTTTGTATGCTGATCATGTCCATCTTCACTTTTCCCCCCTTCCTACCACTTTATCTCCCCCTTTCTTGTCTCCTTCCCCTGCTCTAATAGTCCTATTTAACACCCAGGTCATTATTTATTTACTTATTTATTTATGTACTTTCCACATATGAGTAAATAGGCATAACACAGGTTATAGTCTGAGTGCCTGAATGCTTTTCTTTTTCAATTCAACTCTTCTTTCCTTCTTTCTTTTGTTCTTTCTTCTCCTGGTCCTTTACATTCCATTTCTTTCCTTTCCTTACCTTTCTTTGCTTTGCAGTTTGTTGAGGTAGTAAAATATTAAACCCAGTTCTTTTACATGGAGCTACACCACTACCCTTGTTTTATACAGAGGCAAGCTCTCTCTCTTTTTATTTTTTAAAATAATTTATTGAGAAACCAGTATCAATGAGACAGTTTCCAAACTGATTAGTTGGACAGTTTCAATAATTAATACATTGCATATTGCCATCTTCTTAGTGGTTATTCATAGTACAAGATGCAGACATGATATCCTGTCCAAACACTATGAGTACAAACCTTTCTTATTGAATTAAGAGAATGTAGCTGCACAACTATCCTAACTATTTTGAATATGCAGATACAAACTGGTCCTTCATTTGCATTCCCCTTTTTTGTTTAGTTTTGTCAGAGGTGGGTATTCCATTGCCATTTAAATATTGTAAGTGTGTGATTTCAGCAAAATAATGTAATGTCGTCCAGTAGTCCGTAAGAGTAGTGGGTTATTTGTAGGACTGGCAATGTCAGAAGTTGGTGACTTAAGCTTTTTTACAGCTCAGCATATGAATATGACTTTACCTTTTTACTAATTGTATTGAGAAAAAATTGCAGTGAGACAATTTTGAAACAAGTTGGTAGGAGAGTTACAATGATTAATACATTGCATATTACTGTCTTTGTAGTAATCATTCATAGCACGAAAAGCAGACCTGATATCCTGTCCAAACACTATCAGTATAAATCTTTCCTTATTGAATTAAGAGAAAGTAGCTCTATATCTATCCTAACTATTCTGTATATACAGATACAAAATTGTCCTTCATTTATATCTCCTTTTATTGTTTAGTTTTGTCAGAGATGGGCAACCTCTCTCTAAGCCACTAAGTTTCCAGTGCTAGCATTCAGGGTGTTTATCTGGCTCAGCACCCCAAAATCCTGTTATTAGCTGCATGATCCATCACTTTCAGTATACCCGGCATACTTTGCTTGACATGGTATGCTCCATTGCACTTGGCTGCAAATGACAGGATTTCATTCTCCTTAAGAGCAGAACAGTACTCCATTGTGCATATGTGTCAATTTTTTATCCATTCATTTGTTGTCTGGTACCTATGCTAATTTCATATCTTTGCTATTATGAATAATGCTGAATTGAACATAGATACGGACTTGTATGTTTTTACACTTGCTTCTTTTCCTTTGCATATATACACAGACGTGGAATAGCTGAAACTCAAAACTTTTATTTCAGTATTTGGGGAAAACTCCATCCAGGACTACCCAGGGGTTGAGCTAATTTATATGGCGTACAAAAGTGTGCAAAAGATCCTTTATTACACACTCATAGTATTTGTTATTTTATGTTTATTTTGTTTTCTAATGGTAGTCATTCAAAGGAAGATGAGATGGAGTCTCCTTGTTGCTTTAAATGCCTTTGTTGATAGTTAAGGAGAATGAGTTTCTTTTCATGTATTTACTGAACATTTCAATTTCTTTTTTCTGGGATTTATCTGTTCAGATCACTTGCTGATGTTTTGATTCCATTACTTGTATTTTGTTGTACTTGTTCCAGTTGCATTCTTTTGAGTTCTTAATAGATTCTTGATGATAATTTTCTGTCAAATAGAAAGGTGGAAACATTTATGGGACCACAGAAGGCGATTGAGACTGGGCGCGGTGGTATGCACCTGTTCTTGGTAGGGTGAACAAGGGCAAATTGCTATGAGTCCAGTCTACGTAGTGAGACCGGTGCAGCTTGGACTCACACAGCGATCCTCCTGTCTCAGCCTCCCAGCTCTTCAATTACAGATGCATGCCAGTCAGTGCCTGTGCTACTGTGGATCAAGCCTGGGCCCCTGTGCTTACCAGTCAACTTTTTATTATTTTTTTGTTTTGTTTCTTCCATTTGGTTGTTTTGGGCTGAGTGATTCTCCTGTTTGCAGCCTCCCTAGCTCTGGAATTAGGCATGTGCTACTACCCCCAAGACTCTGTGGTCGGCTTCAGTGCCAGCAGGAGATGTGACTAAGGGCATCGAACAGCGGTCCCTGTGGTTGCGTAAGTGGGCGCTTTAGTCCACTGAGCTATCTCGGCTGCCCACAGTACTATTGCTTAATTCTTATTATGTTCCTATGCTTGGGATTCTTATCAAGCATATTGTTTTCCAGGTCCAAGATTTCCACAGGTCGGCCAAATAGCTAGGGCCAGGCAAATAGCTCGGCAGATTAAAGCACCTGCTTAATCAGATACAGGGGCCAGGAAACCCTGAACATGCGGTGCCGGCCCCACCCCCCAGGGCGTGCTAAAATGGCAAGTGAGAATGGGCGTGGTTTCGCAAGCCTGTAATCCCAGCTCTTGGGAGGCTGTAAACAGGAGATTCATCACTACCAGTCTGGTCTAAGCAGTGAGACCCTGTAGACCCTGTCCTAAGTACAAAAAAAAAGTTCTAAACATTTTAACTTAACTGTACTTTTCACAGGCACTTTCAGACTTTTTCATACTGTGCGAATATCTTCGATCTATTTTGATTTGATTTTCAGGAAGGGTGAGAGAGAGGTGTTTATTATGACCTTTGAAACATGGACATGCAGTTTTCTTAGCACTATTTATTGAAGATTCTATCCATTCTTTCCCTTGTTTGGAAAATTCATAAGAATTCCTTTTAATAAAAGTTGGCCGATTTATTTCTTATCCCTCTGGTCTATTTCATCGGATCTCCTTTTGTGCTGTGTATTTTTTAATTTTTGTATTTGTCTTTTGTAGACAGGGCCATACTATGCAGTTCAGCCTGGCCTTGAATTCATTTTGTAGCCCAGGCTGGTCTCCTGCTCACAAAGATCCTCCTGCCTCAGCCTCCCAAATAGTGGAAGTCTAGCCATGCACCAGCAGGCCAGGCTCCTTTTATGTTAATATGAGTGTTTTTATTTATATGATTCTGTAGTATGATTTAAAGGCAGGTATTACAATACTTGTATCTTTGTCTCAGAATGGTTACTATTTTGAGTCTTTTGTACTTCATATTAATTTGATGATTTTTCTTCTATTTCTACAAAGAAAATCATTTGCATTTTTCATAGATGATTAAATTCAATATATAGATCACATTAGGTAGTAGATTATTCTAGCGTTGCAATGCTCCCAATCCATGAACATGAGATACATTTTCTTATTTTAGTATCTCTGTCAATTACTTCAGTGTTTTGCAATTTTCATTGCAGAAGTTTTCCGTCCCTTTCATGTGGTTTATTCCTGGTGGTGTGTGTGCCTATTGTGAAGAGAGTAACGATCCTGATAATTTATTGCTGGTGCTTAGATACACTAGGGATTATTGTACAATGCCTTTGCATTTTTCTGTTTAGTCAATTTTTAATGAAGTTTAATAGTATTCTATTAGAATTATTCTAACTTTGTGCATAAAGAATCATACCATCTGCAAATTGGGAAAAATCAAAAATCCTCTTGTATTTCTTTTCCTTTCCTAATGTTTCCACCCAAACTTTATATTCATATTTAATAGGAGTGTCGAGAGTGGATACTCTTCTACTGTGTCTGATTTGAGAGGAAATCCTTTCAATTTACCCAGTACAGTATGATGTTGTTGTGACTTTATTGTGCATAATGTTTATTCTGTTGAATTTTGATCACTCTATACCTAATTATTTCAAAGTTTTTATTATGAAGAGATGTTTTATCTTACCAAATGCAGTTTCTGTATTTCCTAAGGTGATTTTGTGATTTTTATACTTGATTCTATTTATGTGCTGTACTCTATTTTTTGAGTTGTGCATCTCAAAACATACTAGGAGAGCTGGAGTAAAAGGAATTTGATTGTGGGTACAGACTTTTTCATGCGCTGCGGAATATGATTTGCAAATGTTTTGTTGGGGAGTTTCACAAACTACGTCTTAAGAGCTTTTGTCTATACTTTGCAGCCACAAAAAGGATAAAGTTGAGGCATAGTTAACTGAATACAACTTTAAACCATAGTCATAAGTGCAGTAAACCTGATTAACATGTGCAAGCATATGCTCTCCCTGGTGTGAGGCACTGAAAGAGTAAATGAATCACTTTACATTTAGTAGTATTTCTACACTACTTTGGGGACTCCAACATCAGTGCATATAAATTTATACTTGTATCTTCTTCATGAAAGATTTCCTTAATCAATGCATAGTGTCCTATTTTGTATCTTCTAACTGATTTTGTCCTACAATCCATTTTGTCAATACAAAACAGCTACTCCTCATTTGCTTTTTAATTCTATTCCCGAGGAACATAATTTTCCATCCTTTTCTTTTCACTTTATGTGTCTTTTGCAGTGAGGTAAGAGGATTTTAAACAACCTACTGATTTTGTTTTCAATACCGGGTATCAAATTGAGGACCTTGCTCTTGCCAGGCAGGTGCTCAAGCTGCTAAACTATCTCCCCGGTCACTTGTGATTTTTTAATCCATTCAACCACTGTGCACATCCTATTTGGAGAATTAAGATCATTTAGTTTTAGAGTTATTATGAAAATGTATGCACTTATTTTGATCACTTGCATTCTCATTGTTTTGAATACTCTGGTTGTTTCTGTCTCTCAAATTCATCAGTAAAGTTTAATGCTGATGGTGATCTCTTCCTATTTCTCATTTGGCTATCAATTCTTCTAGTGGTATTTATTCTTCAATGTGATCTCATGATGTTATTTTTCTTCTTTTCTTTGACAAAATCACTTAGGCATCTTTTTCTTAGTGCCGCTATCATTATCATGGATTCTCTTACCTTATTCATACCCTGAACAGTCTTCGTCTCTCCTTAAACCTGAAAAAAGTCCTGGTTGGATATGGTAATCTTGACTGACAGTCATTTTCTTTCTGGACTTGAAATACATTATCCTATGGGTTCCTTTCCTTTAGGCTTTCTGCTGAGACACCTAAAGTTAGTCTGATTGCATTACAAAGTGGCATGCTGCTCTTTGCTTGCAGATTCTGGTAGTCAATTAGTGTCATCCACTCCCTGTACTCATGCCCCACGGAGATGGGTAAGGAGGTGTGGGCTCCCGCCTTCCCTATTGAAGTAAAAGTGTGAGACAGGGATCTGGAGGGATAAGGTCATGTGTCTAGTTAGGCAGAGTCTTCTGTAGCTGGACTGCAGTGTAGCTCAACAGGAGCGAACTCTCTCAACATGTGCAAGGCCCCAGCCTCTATCTCTAGCACTGAAAAAAAATAAATGTATAATTACATTTTTTAAAGGCTAAACTGAAAATAAAAGGCAAAAATGGTGGAAAATAATGGAGCCAAACTATATTTAAATTTAAAAATTAAATTTAAACCAGGCATGCTCATCATGTGTGCAATTCTGGGGGCTGAAGCAGGGTGCTCATAAGTTTGAGATCAGTTTCGCTGATTTAATGACTTTAGGAAGGTCTGTCTCCATGTTTCAAAATGACTGGGTTATACATCAGTTGGAAGGATTAAAGTGCTTGCAAGCAGGTGCAGGAGTCTGGGGTTCGATCCCTGGGCCCTCTGTGCCAGCGCCACCCTCCCGAGGCACGCTGAGACAGAGATTGAGACTGAGCATGGTATCGCACTCCTGTGATTACAGCACTTGAGAAGATGTAAAGACGAGAATCACCTAGAGTCCGATCTAGTAGTGAAACCTGAACACCCTGTAGATCCTTCCCTAAAATACAAAAAAAAAAAAATAATAATAATAAATAAATATTGCCTTTTTTTCCTCTTGCTTGTGAAACTCAGTGTTTGCACCCAAAAAGCATTAAAATGTTGGACAGATATTGGGAAACAGAAAGAAGTGTTCAAACAAGAACAAGAACAGGGAAGAGGAGACTAGGAAGAGAAGAAAGAGAAATGGATGCTTTAAAAAAGAAATAATTGAAAGTGAAAATGGAAATAGGGCTTTTATAAATGAAAGAGGAAAGATGGCTTAGGAGAAGAGGAAAGGAGGGTGCAAAGAAAATTGGGATATTTTAAGTGTAGATACAAAGTCCCCATGAAGAATGTGATTATTATGTATGGTGAACATGTACTAATAAGAAATTAAGATAACAATTTTAATTTAAAGACTGTACATGGATGTACTCCTCACCCTTGTGCTTAAAAGCGCAAGTACACCTAGATAATTTGTCCCGCTGCTGATGGAAGCTCCTCTTCACATCCTGTTCAGATTCTTATATGCAAGGAGTCGTCCAGGAATTGCACTCCCCCACCAGTTATATAGGAATACAGTCAGGTATGAGAATGAGACATGGATTTAGCCCACTATACTTACTCTCGTGTTGAGTTTACACCCAATCAGTTTGGCCAGAAAGACTGCCATGCTAGGTGCTTTTTTAAAATGAGTTTCCATGAAATTTGTGTTCTGCCTGATATATGTTATCTTTGGAGTGTCGTAGGCTATCTACTCAGGGAGGTAGTAAGTGCTGAAGCTATCATGGGTCCATGTTCAAGACGCTCTATGCCAAGGACCGTCATTGTGCGTATGACAGACCAAAATCTTAAGTATAGGGCAAATGTTTGAATGCACTAGTGGTCTTCATGCTAAGGAATTTATGGTCAAGTGTAGGTAACCCAGGTGTATTTTGTTTACAGAGCTTCCTAGCTGCTCACATGGGGCAAGTCAAATCATAAGAGTTCTGCATATTCCCAGATGTCTTTAAAGATTGGGAAGGACCACAATGTGCTGTGTATGATTTCAGAGTAAATAAGGAGAGGATATGATTGACCTCACCAGATAGGAAAAGTTACATTTTTAGTTATATAGGTCTTCCTTTATCTTGGTCTTAACCATCTAGCAGAAAATTATAATGACAAGGTATAAAAAGTAAAGCTGTATTAATATGCTGAGCTGTAAAAGACTCAAGTCAACAACTTCTGACAATTGGCAGTTCTGCTGATAACTCAATACTATTATGGGCTATTGGACTACACTGGGTTATTTTGCGAATTCAAGTACCAACAGTCTCTGGACTGGCACCAAGTATGAAAAGGCTCTTTAAAGACTTCTCCAAATACAGCTTCTTTATCACCAATGGAATACCGATCTCTGACAAAACAAAATAAAAAGAGGGATATATCAATAAAGAGACATTTTGTAGTGAAAAAAAGAATATATATATATATATATATATATATATATATATATATATATTATATACAAGAGAGTTAGGATAGATATAAAGCTATTTTCTCTTAGTTCAATGAGAAGAAAGGTATGTACTAATATTTAGCAAAGATATCATGTCTTCATCTTTTCCTCTGAATAACTAGTATGAAGACAACAATATGCAATGTATTGATTATTATAACTGCCCTACTAACCGGTTTTGAAACTGTTTCACTGCTATTTTATCTTTTTTTCTTCACTAAGTGAAAAAATACAATAAAATAAAATAAGCAGTTCTTGGAAAAATACATTAGATATGGGCAGTATATAGTCCTTCAAGCATACCTAAGTGAGCATATTTGTAAGTATATTCAATTGTTGAGACATTTATATTTTACTATACTTGAAGTGTGGAAAAGGTCTTGACGCAACACTACATATAACTTCAAATATCAGGAACTGAGGAGGGAGGGAGATCATGAAAGAGAAACATATAGCACTGCTCTTCTCCTTCCCAGAACAGAATGAGTGTGCAATTGCATGAGTGGACACGAAGGAACACTGAAATTCAATGGCAGTGTTTAACTCTGGAGAAGAGAAACCGCAGCACATTTATTACTCTGGGACCCTGAAAGCTCTCTTACATTGCCTGGACTGGAGACAAGCTCAGGAGACAGTTTTGGCTCAGGAGTGAGACTCAGATATATGCTGTAGGCAGTATGGGGTGTAATACTAAGAATATCTGGAAGCACCAATCCAAGTATCTTTGCTAAGTCAGTCTTCTCTCTGAGACAGGGCAACGCCTGCCACAAATTGTTATATGATACTACCAGGATTGAAGACATCATGTTACACAGTGGAAGAGTAGCAGAACACACAGTTCCCCTAGTCGAGCACCCCCACAGAGACCTAAGGGGCTTCAATGTCCTGCCCAATCTTTTTTTCTGTGTATTGACTCATACACGTAATTTTGACTCTCATTAATCATTATGCTTTCAAGCATTCATATTTAAAATCGTCATATCAATGGAGAGGCTTTTCTGGAAACCCCTTTTAGTTATTTCAGGAAGTAACAAAAATATCATTAATAAATAAATAAAACAGAATTATAAGGACAAGTATAAGAAAATGACATACAAATATTTTTCAAAGAATACAAAATATAAAGGATTAAGAAAAGTAATTTTAGGAGGTATGGGGATTGTTAAATATTCCCATAAACTAAAAAAATCTCACCTTGTGGATTAGCTCTATAAAAAAATCTGTAGAAAGCTCAGGATCCTTGGCACCCTGCTTGGGTCCCCTTCTGTCACTCTCTCCCACAGGAGCTTTCTTTCCATCAGCATGTGTATTCTGGTCTTAACTTCAGTTGTTCCTAAAGCTCATTCTTTGATTTGAGAACACGAACTTTCTCCAGATATCTTTCAGATTGGAAGAGTAAATAAAATCTGAAAGGTACGATGGATATAGAAAAGGGAAAGAAACTGCTGAAAAGGAAAGCACAGTTGTGATGGTGGAAAGGAAAACAAAAGGAGGAAAAGGGAAAACATGTATGTATATTCACAGAATAGCTAGGATGACTGTATTACTAATTTCTTTTGGCTTTTTTGAAGGGAGCAATTAATGCTTAAATTTTTCATTTTGACTAGTTTCACATGCTTGTCTGATAATCTGACTAACTACTTTGGACACAACAATGTGCAATGTAACAGCCATTGCTGAGTACCTATCATCTTGGTTTTAGTTGGAAATTCTGTATCATTTCTAAGGTCTAATCCATTATTTTTTATTCTCTTCAAAATAAAAAGTCTGAATAAAAAAACATGGATCAAGGAGGAGAAATTACTGTGGTATGAAATAATATGGATTCACACCAATGTATATAAAATCACAAACTTCATCATAGAATAATTTTGAGTGCTGAGAATAAGCATAAAAGATGCACCTAACAATTAAAATAATATTCTTAGTAAAGAAAAAAGATTAGGAAAATCATGCATTTCAATTTTGTTTATATCATTTTGACCTGGAGAAAGATTCCCATCTATTTTATATACCGTTCATTTGAATATTATGTTGGCCTACTAGGAGAGTTTTGGTTTATCTTGTATTAGTCTTATGAAAATAAATAAATTCAAAGTGGATTTTTAGTTATTACATAGATTTAATAGTTGCAAAGAAAAAAGTATGCATTTCAAATGATCCAATGTTTATATTATGAGAATAGCAAATGCATAAGCAAGATATTTGTAGTACTTTGAGAGACTGCTGTTTGTGGCTTGCAATATTTTACAGTCCTTCACGTATGTACGACATTCAATTTATACCTGGGAAAATACACTTCAGGTACTGCCGTAGTCATTTTCTTATCCCTGTAACAAAATACATGATGTCCACAAATTAAAGAAGTTTGACTCAGTTGCAGTTCATGTTTTCTAGGTGCCAAAGAAGAAACAGCACAGCAGAGGAGCATGAGGTTTTCGCCTTGTGGCATCCAAGCAGTAGAGAGAAAAGGAAGAGCCAGGAAGGGGGTACTGTTTGTCCTTACAGTCAAGCTTCAAGGCCCTAACTCTTCCAACTAGACTCCACCTTCTAACATTAAGCCAGCTATGAAACCCCCACGATGCAATCACCTTCTGCAAGCACCCTCCACGCACATAAGGATTTGGGGGGGACATCCAGACAAACCATGACCCCTAAAAGGCTCATGTGACCTCTTTATGCAAAGTGCATTTAGTATCTCTCTAAGAATTGCCAAAACCATAACAATCACAGCACTTCTTTTACTTCTTCTTTCATCTTTTTCAGACAGGACTCCCTGCACAGTTAAGGCTGGACTTGAGGTCACTTTGTAGCACAGGCTGGTCTCAAACTTGCAGTGATCATACTGCCTCAGCCTCCAAAGCACTGGGATTACAGGTCTGTGCCTCCATGCCTGACCCAGTACTTTTTTCTTTTCTTATTTTTATGTATTTGATACATGTTCTCACTATGGAGCTCAGATTCATAGTGATCCTCCTGTTTTCAACCTCCTCAACACTGTGCTTATGGGTGTACACCACCATGCCCCATCTCAGTGGCCAGTTCAGTATGCCGAGGGGTGGGGCTGGCTCAGCCTGAGGTGTCTGGGATTGAACCTCATTCCCTGCACTTGCTTAAGCATGCACTTACTGCTCTAAGCTATTTTCTGCGTTACTATCATAGCTTCACATATTACACTGCCAGGGGCCCACTGCCTAGCTTCTCTTCCTGATCCCACAATTCCTGCCTTCTGCATGACTATAAAAGTAGCACCATGTGATGGATGCCAAGGTCCACTATCCACTGCAGAATTAACCTTGGGCAATGTCTCCAGAGGCCTGTGTGAAACAAATATTACAGTACTAGTTTCCTAGGGATCTTTACTCTGCATTTTTGACTGTCAACAATTGGAAATTCAAACCTGATCAGAATCCCATGTTAACTTCAATTTTGGGCATTCTAGGGATTTTCTAGCTGGTGTCCAAAATTTTCCAAACTCTTCCTACAAGCTAGTTTGAAACAGTTCTGAGCCAGATGGTGAGAGAGTGTCATAGCAACAGTCCCATACCATATCCCAAAATCAGTCTTCATTCCTGGCTCATCACTGGGACACAGTACCAAGCACTCACAACTTAAAGGAGAAAAAGTTTATGTTGACTGGCATTTCAGTCCACGGTCAGCAGGCTGCACAGAAGGAACAGCATGGCAGAAGGCCATGGCAGAGGAAAGCTGTTTACAGCTCATGACATCCAGGAAGCAGAGGATGAAAGGCCAAGCCAACCAGGAAGTACCCACTTCATTCATAAAACAGTGACCTCCGACTTCTGCCTGGACCCCACCTGACACCAGCCTAGTTGAAATGCCCTCATAATCTAACCACCTTCCACGAGACCCACCTTTGAGTATGTGAGACAGTGAGGAGCCACCCAGAGAAAAACTCATCACGGATATAAATGAAATTTCTGCTGCTAAAATAGAACTTGAAACTTCCTGGAGGTAGTCTTTCATGTTGAATGGATAGACATAGCTAAATTATGTTTTTAAATTTGAGATATTATTTCTTGGTCCGAGGAGTAGCCGGCAAAAAAAATAGTTTTCTATTCTCTACATTGTCTCTTCACTCAAAAAATGCATGCAGCTCGAGAACATAATGTTAAATGAAATACATCAGACACACAAACTTAAATAAAATATAAATTATTTCGTGTGCTAAATACAAATATAAATAATTTAATCATCAAAAAATAAAAGACAGACAATAGGAAACAGGGAGATAATTCCTTGGCAAATAGGAAGGGGATCTATGCATATAGGGAAGGAGGAGGGAAGAGAGCGGAAAGGGAATATTCTTTCTGAATGTAAGCATTCTGTAATGCAAATATATGCTAATATTTTGTAAATAATGACATTTTAATTTCCCCCTTATATATATAACATTTTATTTTTTTATTTTTTTTTTGTTTTTCATTTTGCTTTTATTAAGCATTACATAACACACTAAACTAAACTGCATGTCACATATTATACTGCTTAAACTTCCAGCAGGTTAGATGACCGTAACTGAGTTATTTTTTCATCAATCAGGAAAATGCTTCCTTAATCAATGTTCTCCAAACCCTTTGACACATAGTAACGATTAACTCCAGAGATGCGCCTGTCTCTTTCCATCAAACTCCACTGATATGGAAAGTGGGCAACCCTTTTTTCCTTGCCCCCATTACAGAACCGGTGGATGTATGCAGTGGCCACTCCGGGAGTGACCAAGCACACACCCATGATGGCAACTCCAGGTAGAATCTCGAACCACATCTCGGCTCGGTTACTCCAACCCTCCGGTACTCGGAAAGGTGACCAGCTTCCTATATATAACATTTTAAACGTCTCTAAAACCAAGCATTAAAGGCCAGGGAGATAGCTCAGTGGTCTAAAGCACCTGCTTAGGCAAGTTTAGGCAGGTGCAGGGGATCACAGTTCAATCCCCAACATCACATACCATGGAAGCCCCACCCGAAAAAAAAAAAAAAAACCCAAAACACAACAGATGTTAAATAGAATCAGGTACACAAATGACCAATCCGACAAAACAATGAAAACAATAAATGTGTACATTGTGCATTTGGATGGTTATCTTATGTGTTAATTTTCTTCGTCAGTGGTAGTACTCCATGGGTTGCCCAAGTATTGAGACAAACATTATTGTAGTGTTTTTATGCTAGAATTTTATGGATAAAAATCCCTATTGGAATGTGTAGACTGAATAAATCATATTGTCCTCCATAATGTAAGTGGGCCTCATTCCATCACCCGAAAGCCTCAATGCAGTAGACTACTCTATGCTTTTGCCACTGTAATATTCAAACCCTCCAGCCACCAGAATTGGGAACAAAACAAGTCTCCTTACTATTAACTTACCCAACCTCAGGAATTTTGTTGTGACAATGGAAGAAAGTTAAAAAAAAAAAAAAAAACAAAAACAAAAAACCTTCCATCTACTGATGACCTCCAATACATCTAGCATTGGTGAGCAGTAGCCAGAGTAAAGCACACAGCCTCTGCCTCAGGTTGGAGGGAGTGGAAAGTGTTGCCTTGTGATAAATTCAGGGACTGGGTCCCAACCTGTCACTTAGCAGCCCTCTGAATGTGAGAACACCACAAGTTCTTCAACTGAAAAGTGAGTCAAATAAGTCCTATTTCACAGAGTTGTTGTGAAACAGTTTATGTAATTTATTTCAAGTATTTGGCACAGGGAATCACTAGGCAGCTGAGACTCGTAGAGATCCTCCTGTTTTCAGACTGCTCAGCACTGGGTTTAGAAGTGTGTGCCACCACTCCAGATCTCCATAACAGCTCAGTGCGCCTGGGGGTGGGGCTGCCACTGCACGTGGTACTGGGATCAAACTCCAGGCCCTGCGCTTGCCTAAGCAGGTGCTTAGTCTGCTGAGCTATCTCGCCAGCCCTTAATTTATGTAATTTTAAGAAATTTTCCTATCTCCTTAATAATAAGTAATGAAACTTATTATTTAATGTATCCCAAGAAAATACTACAAGAATTTGTGAGATATTTTAAATTCTTGATACATCACACTATATGTAGCACTTTGAAGTACAAACAAAATAATGTTTAGCCATCAAAGGACATGAGTTTTCTCCATATAAACCTATAGTATTTAATTTACAGTGGGCAATCCCCAACCAGCTGCGTATAACTCAAAAACCTTAGAATTTGCATGACAGACAAGAAAATGTCCTCCTTTATATTTTTTCATCCACATCATTCCAATTTCAATTCATTTCATAACCTGCAAATGCTATGATTTCCCACTTAATTAAAAAAATCATGCTGAAGATATGATTAAAAGGTCTATTGAATGAAATGCCTCATCCTAGTGATGACCATCAAAGTAACTTCTTGAAAGCTCAACGAAGCTTAACACTTCAAAAACATTAGACAAAAAAGGAAAAAAAAAACAAAAAACAAAAACAAACATTAGAAAGTAACATGAAAATGTATATGTCATCTTCATGTGTCTTTCTGAACTGGCACAAGAGCACAGGAAACCTTTTATTGATTTACTGGGTATTGTTTTCTCTCATTGATCCATAAGCACAAAATTAATATTTCGGATAATTTTCCTAGCCGTCTTCAGATTTCTCAGTTGTGAGATCCACTGAATGCTAATTTCCTATTCACAAGTTTTACTGTCTCATCTAGACCACCATCCTGTTCCTGAGTATGACCTCCTTTAAATTGAGTGCACTGCCTCAAAACATGAAAATACTTGACTTGAAGCTCCTTATATTTGACTTCTCTTATCAAGAAACTTGGATTTCTTGGGATGGCCAGATAAGTCAGCAGATTAAAGCACCTGCTTAGGCAGATGCAGAGAAAGAGGTTTGATCCCTGATGTGCTGTGCCATCCCCATACCTGGAGAAACACTGAGACAGAGATTGAGACTGGGCATGGTGGCATGTGCCTGTAATCCCAGCAGTTGGGAAGCTGAAAACAGGAGGAACATTACACGTCTGATCTTTGCAGTGAGACCCTGTAGCCTCTGAAGGGGATACACCGATACACACACATATACACACATATACAGAAAGAGAGAGAGAAATAGAGAGAGAGAGAGAGAGAGAGAGAGAGAGAGAGAGAGAGAGAGAGAGAGAAACTTGGCTTTCTTAACAGCATTTAGTCTTATGTTTTTATATTATTGAATTTCAACATCTTCCTTATATGGTTGGAGCTCTGGAATACAAAAATCTATGAGTAGTAATTTAATCAAATTTTTCTTTCACTTTTTGAAGTAGCATGTGACCATTCAAAGGAGCAATAAAGACTGAGAGAGAAGAGCTTAAGGATGCTATTAAATTTCATACAAATTCTTACACAATCTTGAATGAGCTAAGGAATACTGTGTAAATGTCTCTTAATTGAATGAAAATTTACTCTATAAGAAAACAAACAAAATGTATTTTCATTTAGTTTTCTTTTTTCTTGTGCATAATTGCTTAGTGCATTATTTCTTCACACATATATGAAGATATGTGTTCTAATGACATGGTATTGGGCTCTTGGATCCCTAAATATAATTTAAGGTTGCTGAATTTGCTTTATAAAGTATCAGAAGTCTAATTTTAGAAAAGATAATGGACAATAAACTTGTGATGCACATGAATTTTTCAGCTAATTCTGGTGTGAAATGAGGGCTTAAAGATCACCATGTGCACAAAACACTAATGCAGGGTCCTCCCACCCGTGAGGTGTGGGTTGTACGTTGATTGCTATTGCAGACTTGTGGGACCCTGAGAGCTGCCTTATTCCTTGCACTTGGATACAGCATGCATCTGTTTGCAGTCAGGCCTTACTTGATAATGGCTTCACTTTTCTTCATTGGTTAGTTCTGAATTGGCTTTCCTTCATTATTTTGGCCTATTTTCTATGTGGACAATCTGTTTAATGCTTCCTCATGTATTATATCAGTTTCAATGTAGTCACTTTCTGATCAATAGGTGAACTGGAGGAGCCACTCCTAACATTTTGTCTCTGGCTTCCTGTCTTGTTTGATCTATGTCATTGTTTCTGGCGGCATGAAACTCCTAGTAATCATTAAGGGATCAAGAAAGAGCTTTTATTTTGAACTCATGTATTTGGTAAGAAATCTTCAAACTATAGTGATGAAGGATGAACTATGTGCAACACTCCCAAGACTTCATTATCTTCTTTCAACCAAGTGTACCTGACCATTAAGAAAAACACTAGAGATTTATGTGAAGATTTGTTGCTTAATTTCTCATAGGTTGATTGGAAATAAAATTTACATAACTTCTTTGTCATCAGTACATGGAAAACTACACTGACCGGCAGTTACTAATGAGTAGCACATGGCAGAGGACAGTAGTTCCTGGCAGCATAAAATAGCAAAAAGCAAGAGAGGCAGAAAGCAAGCCTCTCTGCCTTCCTTAAACTACATTCAGGCTATCTGCCACAGGCTTGGTGTAGCACTCACACTCATAATCCCAGCAGCACCCACAAGTTTCATCTCAGCATTGGAACATTAAATAATCCCAAACTGTAGCAGCTGCCACAATGACTGCATGAAGTTTTGGGGGTACAAAGAGCTACAAACCATAACAACTAACTAGAGCAAAAATGACGAGTCTTCACGGCTGTAGTTTACGGTAGCCTCATCTCCAGTACCACAGAACACACTATAGTGTGTCAAGGTACAAACTTTTGTTGTGTTTTGATGGAAATACTAAAAGGGAGGAATTTATAAAGAACAGAATTTCATTTCTCACAAATCTGCAAGTGAGCATTTCCAATATTGAGAGGTCGGAATACAGTGAATATATTCCTGTTACATCATGCCATGGCAGAATGCTCAAAGACAGTAGGATGAGGAGAGGGAGTGAGGAAAGAAAACAAAGCAGATCCTAAACTCCACCTTTTATAAGTCACCTTTTATAACTCCACATTTTATGATTATGGTACCTTCACAATGGATTCCATTATAATGACATTAAGTCATCTATGAGGACATCTTTCATAGTATAATCACCTCCCATTTATCCTTAATTCCCATACCGTTCTATTGATAATTATGTTTTGAACTCATTTTTTGGTAAGAAATCTCAAACTATAGTGATGAAGGATAAACTTTGTTATGCACAGTCCCCACTGCCTATAATTGCCTAGTTGGTCAGGGCAGTGAAAATAGAGATGAATCATGTTTTGAGACTTTAAAACACTTTTATTCTGTGTCAAAACTGTGTAAAAAATTAAAGCTGATAAAGTGGCTATATTCATTTTGTGTATTCACCTGAAGCTGCATTTGCAGCTTCTTAAAAATTAATCATATTTTCAATCCACCGTGAGCCTACATGCCTACTATTCTCCAAATAAACTGCTGTTATTTTCCCATAGACTGCATTTAAGTGAAAGTCATACAAAGACTTCAACTTCTGTACACACAGTATCACTCTCTATTATATGCATGTCAGCCTTGCGACAATTGGTCATTTCGATCCTGTCTATGAGTAACCACAGTTACTAAAACCCAGCTCCATGGACTGTGAAATTCCTTGAAAAAGCTTTATAAAATCAAAAGTGTTAAGAATTATTCAATATCACCAGAGAAATTCTGGAAAGTGGGAAACTTTTTAGTGTTAGAACATAGGGAATTTTTACAGAGATTGCAATGGAAGTTTCAAGTTGTTTCAGATATGGGAATTGCACAATCTGATGCACATGGTTTCCAGAGAAGGCAAACACTATGTTTTCATACAAAGAAGTATTCCTTAATGGATCCCAGGAAATAAAGCAACCTATAAGTTATGGCACAGCAGGGACACTTCAAATAATTCAAAGGAGAGGGCCTAAACATGAGAAGTCTTTCCCTGCTCCACAAGACACAATACCCTACAGCTGTAAGTGCATCAACATTTCTTGAGCTCATTTTTCAGTCCATTGTCTATAGATTCCAAGATGCAGTGTGTCAGAGGTGCATGGCAAAGGAGAGCTGCACACAATGTTATAGAGCACAGGAAGAGGAGAGAGAGGAAGGAGCGGTCCAGGACAGAGGGAAACCTGCCAAGCCAACATGCGAGAGGCCTACCACTCCCAACCAGGCAACAGCTCTTAGCAGCACATCAGCTCTGGTGCCTCATAATCTAACCACCTCCCAAATAGTCCACCTATGATCAGAGGAGGCTTTGCAGGGACATCTAGCTCAAACTCATAGCAAAAGGGAAGCAAATGAGAAAACAAATGAAATAAAACCTTAATGGAATTTCTATAAAGGAAACTCCGACAGGATTTTCTACCTGAAGCTGAACTTTTGTGGCTTCTCCTTCTAAATATTTGATCATCATGCTACCGGAATGATCTGCCACATTAAACTAATTACACTTAAAATCAAAATATTACTAAGAGATTACAAGTAATATTAACTGCTTCTTCCTGCTGTCTCAGCCCTGCATGAGATAAGCTATTTCCATCAGGAAAATCTTCAACTAGACCCTCCCAGAGCATTGCATCATGGGCCCTGAATCTCTGCAGCCCAATCTATGCAGTTCTGACCTTTAATAGGCATATGATTTGTAGTGGCTTTAGATAATCTAGCATTTCAGAGTGAGTTTTGGTGAAAGTTGCAGTGGCATCAGAAAGGCTTTATCCAACACTGAATTGTAAGCTCTTACTCAATTAAAATCAAGTCTTTGTAGTTTTAGAGATACGTTTAATGGTTTCTGCATTTTATACTTAAATTTAATTTCAACACATGAAAGTTATAATCTCAGAGTTTAAGAGGGACAGTGTTATGGAAAACACTTAAACATTAGTAGCAACTCACTGTATTTGGAGCCATAATGTTTCTCATGAATTAGACTGGTACCTTTTTTTTTTTTTGAACCAGAACTAGACTCATGCAATCTGCAAATAATGATACTCTCCTCAATCAAAGATTTGATACTGTTAATTGTTTCACTCCCCAGAGTTTAACAGACTTTTAAATATGGGGATCACAAAAAAAAATACTCTTTTATGAAATGTATTTTGTATTGTGTAGTCCCTAATTCCTACCATTATCCTAGAACATCATTATACTAGCATTTATACATCCCAGATTATTGGAATCCTGAAAATGTCTTATTAGATGGGAGTGATGACAGAAATATTTATTTCTAAGTATATAGACTTATTATAGAAATGAGAGCCTTATCCCACCTTTTCTTTCAGGTCCCGTATTCAGCTCCCTGAGTGATGATGTAAAATCTATCAGGGTGCTGTACGCAGGGAAGTGAGGCCTCCTCCTTAATGAAGTCACAGAGATTATCACCTAGGCCACAGCCACCTGAGTTCTATAAAATGACTGACTTGGTCATATTGAGAATATGTTTAAAATGTATCGAAAAAGAGACATTTCTAACATTAGGAAAAAAGGAAAACAAGCTCAGAGGGAAGGATGGAGATGGAGAAGAGGCCAAATCCACTTTGTCTCCTGAAGAAGACAAGGTGAAGGACATGGCCACCTGGGGGCTGGAATGCTCTAAATCAGGGCGAGGCCATAGGAAATGTCTGCTCCACTGAGAGGCGCTTACCACTGTCTGAGCAGGTGGCACTGAAGAGCTGGACAGTAGGTGAACGTCTAAAGTTGGACGCTTACACCAGAAATGTCTCAAGGGAAAAGGACTCCAGTGCTGGAAAGGATTTTACTTACATAAAATATCACTACACAAGGAATGCCAGTTTTCAGGGAACAGTGGCTAGAAGTAACAGGGTGCATAAAATTAAGGCCAAGAACAATTACCATTTTTTTCTTATTTACCTACCATATTTATCTCTTTCTATTCCATTGGTTACAAGTGCCTTTATATCAACTGAGATCCACTGTGTAATCGTATGAAAAATATGCAGTAAAGGAGAAGTTTCCATCAGGTGGCCAGAGAGCAGCAATGTGGGCTGCAGAAAAGTTTATATTGGGCTCTAGTTCCACTACCTACCAGTTGTATAAACTGGGCGAAAGGGTAAGTTTATTAAAGTGCATGTGTATTAATAAGCTATACCTTGTAAGAATGCATAAACTACATGGAGACTATGGAGCAAGAAGAGTCGCAAAAGTTTCCACCATTCAGAGACTGACAGGATTAATATTATTTAGATCCCAGACAAAATTACTCAGCAGCAGGACCTCCATTCACTGAAGTTCAGGATATTTCCCATAATACAGAATCAGCAGTACCATTTAAATAGCACAGAAAGCAGAATCAGGGAGACAGCACAGCAGAGTAAGTGCCTGCCTGGCAAGAGCAGGGTCCTGAGGTCAATCCGCAGTACAAAAATTCATTAATTAACTACGTAATTTTAAGAAATAGAAAGAGAAGCCAAAGAACATGGAAAACAGTAGAAGAAATGTTATCTCTCCTAAGTAAAAGTGCACACATTTCGGTGTGCTGTTGTCCTCCATACCTGGTTGCAGCTCAGTCTCTCATCATTGTGTCAAGGCACATGTGGCTCCATCCCTCCCAGTGGAACTTCCATCAAAAGTTCTATTCTATACGCTATGAAGAAGCTCCACAACATCTATCACTCACAGTCTGAAAATTTACAGTTATGAAGTGAAAATATTTTAAACAAAGCAGAATCTAGCTTAAAGAGAAATGGGCCAATGTCTAGCATTACATTGTGCAAGGCCCTGAGTTACACCCCAGCTCTGCTTGATAAAACATGCCAGGGCAGCAGCTTGTGCAAAGCCCACCTGAAGGGATTCTGACCTTCAGTTCTCACAAAACGTGCATAGAACATCTGTTTTACACAATGTGTTCAACATAACTGAAAAGAGATTCCAATACACATTGATTTCCTCCTCACGAATAGATTTACCTCTTTCATCCACCATCCAAGGGGTACTATGCAACGCTTTTCCACAATGTACTGAATGGTCCTACCCTATACCCAGCACTGGGCAAATCCATATTCTCAACACCTCGTCCTTATTTGATGGTATAGGAAGGTCTCTCAGGAAGTCATCAGACTTTATCCAAATGAGTCACCATATGATATTTGCCCCTGTGGCAGAATAAATTTCTGTCTCTTTCCTCTCCATCCCATTATTTTCTCCTCCCTGCTCCTATCACTGCATTCCCAGCCTCTCTGCTCAATTCGATTTCTCCTTATATCCTTGCCTTTTCATTGCTTCTTCCTCATCTCCTTCATCCCTTATCATCACCTCCCCTTTATCCTCTTGCTTTCTCTTTTTTTCTTCTTTCCTTGTCTTCCTGTCACATCCCTCCACAAAATGAGGGAAACTGTTACTTTGCGTGCGCAATTGACTAAATGTCTGGGGTACGCTAAAACCACCACAAAAAATCACATGCTGAAGCCCTGATCTCAAATATGACAGCATCTGAAGAACCTTGGCAGCATGAATTTAAATGCATTTGGGAGAGTATGTCCCTTGTTGTGCTATAAAGCTTATCTACAAGTCAAAAATTGACAGTCTAATGAGCTACTGGACTCATTGTATTTCTGATTTCAAAATATTAAAAAAGAGAAGCTAAGACTTCAACAGCCAAAACCTGCTAAACATCCTGTTAAAAAGCATGTACTTAATGTGTGTTGAAAAAACGAATGAAATATAATTATAACAAAACTTTTATTTTTATGTTCTACAAAAAGACAAAAGAATATATAAAATATCCAGTTACTGAAAACAGCAGACCAACAACACTAAGAGAATTCACATATTTATCAGGTTTCCACTGTTTGCACCACTGTGTAATTCTGCATACAGTGGGGTACTTCAGCATTTTTAGAAAAATTACACTATAATAATGTTTTGTTTTCTAAATAGGAAATGTGACAAATGAAGCCACTGTTTAAGTTACCAGTCTATGGTGCTTTGTTGTAGTAGACTGAACAGATTTACAGGAGTTTGCATTACAATCCTGTGTCAGCACAGGATGTCACAGTATAAACAGGGCACCTACAACATTAGCTCACCACAAAGTAAAAGGAAAGTTGTATACAGCCAGAAATCTGTGGTTTCCAAAGTCCAAAAGTAGTCCTTAAGAAATGGTCACTCCATTGCTGTCAATGACACCCTTTTCATGTTCTTTCTTCTTAGACTACTTAAAAGTCAAAAACAAAGTTCAGCAAACTCACGAAACTACAGCACTCAGGCTCAAAAGTGTAGGAGCAGAGACTGGATCATCATCACGTGAGTACCAGTGCTCTACCACAAAACATGCCGAAGAGTAGGCAATCAAGAACATTTGCTAATTGCAGGCAAGAGTCAAAGTTTAATGGAAAAAGATTTAAGTGTGAATCTGAGGGAATAAACATGAAACATTTGTGAACATTCACTTTCCTAAAACCAAAGCAATGAGAAGAGATAGAAATAAAGGTGCATGAGATACAGTGAAAAGTAAAGGTGCATGAGATACATTGAAAAGTAAACTCCCTGTTGGCAATCAACTTTCCACAACTGGACGAGCACCAGACTCAGGCATCTTCAAGCTTGGGAAGAGGAGCAGGACATGTGGCCTCGACCCCTTCACTAGGATTGGGAGTAGTGGCAAAAAAGGCAGCAAGTGTAGCTTGGATTTTTTCGAACTTTTCCTTTAAGATGTCATCAAAAAGATATGAGAAGGCATTAGGAGAAACCTTTTTCATTGTGCTCAAAAACTTCTTGATTTTTTCCTTGCTGAGCTCAGCGTGAGCCTGGGGACCCCAAAGGAACTCATGGCGTGGAGGAACACTGCCAGGCACCTGGCGGTACTCCAGGTACTTCAGACTCACAAAACATTGGGTGAGGAGCTTCTTGGGGTGACCAAATACAGTGTGCTTCTTGCCAGGGTACACTTTCATCTTTTTCAGGAATTTCCAGATGTC
>PVKA01032355.1:0-25380 GCA_004027165.1 Ctenomys sociabilis
GGCCACATGTAAGCTAGAATTTAATTTCCTCTTTGTGAGTCAGAACTCTTCCAAAGCATTGTAGCAGAAAATGTTGTATGGGTTTATAAAAGTAAATAGGATCAGAAATTATATATATATATAGAATTATATTGATTGCATATAGAATTATATATATGATTGCATATAAAAATTATATATATGATTGAATATGAAAATTATATATATGATTGCATGTAAAATTATATATATGATTACTTATAATATTATATATATATATATATATATATATATATATATATATATATATAAAATAGGAGAGCTTGGACAATTGATAATTGTACTAGTTATTTCTGCTTGTTTATTGAAAGAAAATAACAATTTTTTCCATCTTTTGAAACTTTCATTTTTTTTTGGAAATTTTTCATGCCTATATCTGATAATCCAAACAGCTAATTTCAAGAAAATATGTCATACAACAACCATTGTGGAATTTCTATCATTTTGTTTAGTGAAATTCTATATTGTTTCCAATTTTTCACTCTCTTTTATAAAATAAAAGCAATATGCAATATATCAAACATTATTACTCTTCTACCATTTCATTTTGGAATTTTGTTCCTTTGGTTTTTTGTGTTTCCTTTTTCTTTAAAATGTTTTTTTAAAAATAAAGATAAAGAGCAGGGCTGGTAAGATAGCTCAGCAGACTAAAGCAAGTTCAGGGGCCAACGTTCCATCCCCAGCACCCACATGCCGGGGGAGCCCCGCCTCCGAGTGACTGAGCCAGACCCTGACACCGGTGAGGTGGTAGCACTGGGGAGAGTGAAAGCAGGAGGATTGCCATGAGTCTGAGCTTTGTCATAGACCCGGCAGCTACCAAATACATAAAATAAACAAATAAGCAAATATTAAAAAAATAAAATTCTTTGTTATCCATAGAACACAGTGTAAGGAAAGTTTTTCCAAAGTTAGAAATGCATGGTTAGGCTGATGTGAAGATGTCAAGAGGAAATTTTGATAGGTAGGCCTCCATCCACCTGGTAAAATAAAAGGGAATTTGGAGAAAAAAGAACAGTTTGAAATGGATATTAGTGTCTTCAGGAAGAGATCTCGAAGGTCACATAAGGTAGGAATAACTATTTCTCTAAATATATACTTCTCTGGATCCGGAGAAGTAATAATCTATAGGAAATAAGAAATACCCAAAACAGATTAAAACGAATCTTTTATAAGGCAACATAAAACATACTTTCTTTCTCTAAAGGAAAAATAACATTTAGAAAGAAAAAAATGTAAAGAATAAAGTTTCCCATCTTGTTCTTACATAAGGAATATAATACCATGTAACTGTACTCCTGCCAGAAATGGAAATTGAGCACCCAAAGAAAGCCTACATAAGATCTACTCAGCACTGGCAACCGTGTTGAGGGTTTAAAGATGGGGTGGCATGAATTTACTTTAAGTAGTTGAACATAAGACAAAAATATATGCTGCCCATACTAAACAGTAGGTTTTCTTTTATTTTGCACTATCACTAAACACTGAAAATCAAGTTAAGGGCCAGCCGAATAGCTCAGTGGATTAAAGCACCTGCAAGCAGGCACTGGGGCCAGGCCTGCCATGCCAGCCCTGCCCCCAGGGTACTCTGAGAGGGCAACTGACACTGGGCATGGTGGCTCCGCCTATAATCCCAGCTCTTAGGAGGCTTTAAACAAGTGGATCACTATGAGTCTAATCTAGTAGTGAGACCCTGAACACCCTGCAGACCTTTCCCTAAAATACAAAAAAAAGAGAGAGTGAGTGAGAGAGAGAAAGAGAGAGAGAATGAGAAGAAAAAAAATCAAGTTAAATAAATTTATGAGGCAGAGAAAAAATGTATATATAAAGCTAAAGCATAGTTCAATTTTTACTTAAAATGCAGAGGTGATTAAGTACTATTCCTACTCTATCAAGAAAAAACAAATTGGAAATAAACAAATTAGTTTTTCTTGACTCCATTCAGACCTAAGGATATAAAGCAACCAAACGGTCTGAAATGTAAAGGAAGAAAGACTTCACTAGCCTTGCTGGGGCAGAACCCAGGAGAAACATAGCATGGCCATGTGAACAGGTGAGATGCTTTAGCAAACATTGATGCTTAATTATTTGACCAATCTTGCATTCCCATATCTGTTAATCTTAGCAACAGATTTGATGAAAAAAAAATATGTACTATAACAACCATTGTCAACTTTTTGTTCTTGTTTTGAAATTCTATACCATAAGTGTTATATGTTACTGTATCTGTCTTTATTTTTGCTGTTTGTTTTTGTGTGTATTCTTTAAAAGATAATTTGGAAAGAAAAGAAAAAAAAGTTTGAAGAGAGTGGAGAAGCCTCGCCCCACAGACTAGTAGGTTTAAGGCCACCTGGAGGCGCTTCTCCCCACAGCCAGGACCAATCACAAAGGAGAAACCTCCTTGTGCTGCTGCCTCAGCGAGAAGAGCAAACCTGCTGAGAGAAAGCATGCATCATGACTCAGGACTTCCTTCTTTTAGAAAAGAAAGCAAACCTCAAGCGATAGGAAGGACAGCAAAAAATGTCTTCCATAGGACAAATATGAAAACACACTGTGACTAGATTAGGGGACAGAAAAATGTCACATTCTCCCTTGAGTAGAAGAAAATTACCTTGGATCAGATCTTTTAGAGAGACAAGATGACTTGGGAATTCCACTGTCAAGTCCTAGGGACATAAACTCAGCCTGAAATTGAGTATGAAACAGACAACAGAGAACAATGTCCCAGCCTCACAACAAAAGGCTTAGGAGCATGGAGTAAAAAGCACTACCACTGCATAAAGAGCTACCATTTATGTCTTTTTATTAATACATATTTGAAATACATTATGATTGCATTCATCATGGGGACTTGATACACGTACTTAACACATCTTATGTGTTTTTATTCTCTCTCATTTCTCTCCCCCCTCCTCCCACCTGTTAGTCCTCTTTTCTTATGCCAAAGATCAATTTCCCTGCTTACAATTATCCAATTTTATTTTTCTCTTTATATCTTGAGTTTCTCATATAAGAAAAATCATGTGAAATTTAAGCTTGTATGTCTAATTTATTGCACTTAACATCAGGGTCTCAAGGTGGACGCATCCATTTTCCTGCAAATGACACAAATTCATTCTTTGTTATGCCAAAGTAACGCTCCAATGTGCATGAATTCCACTCATCTGTTGATGGGCACATAGACCATTTCTAAGATGAAGCTATTGTGAATTGTGGTGCGATAAACATGGGCATTCATAAAGAACTGTAAAATGATACCTTTAACTTTCTAGGGAAGATATCTAGAAGGGGAATATCTCTTTTGAATGGAATTTTTAGTTTTTATTTTTTAATGAAGCCCCACACTTATTTCTGTAAGAGTTTACCAATTTATTTTTCTATCAAACTATTTCTTCACAGCAAAAGAATTGACCCAGAGAATGAAGAGACAACTTGAAGAATAAGAAGAAAATTGATTCATTCCTCAGACAGTTGTCCAATGTATAAAATACATAAAGAACTCAAAAAGAATTAACCCCCATATCAAAAAATATGCAAGTAAAATAAATAGACACTCCTAAGAAATAGAAACGGCTAATAAACCCATGGAAAAATGTTGAAAATCATTGACTATTAGAGAAAAGAAAATTAAAACAACACTAATATTTCATATTACTTCAGAGAGAATAGCTATTATTAAAAAAATCAAATCATGACACATGCTTGTGACAATGTAAGGAAGAAGAATCCCTTCTGCACTCTTAGTGGTGCTTTCAGGTAGACTAAGGCCAACGTGTGGGCTCCAGGGCTAGACAGAGTTAGGAAATTCCCGTTAGGAATTACCACAGTAATCATAACATCTCAAAAGAGCTATAAGCAAACTTACCAAGGTTGAAAGGTACACTCTTAATTTAGAAAACTCATTTTTATGTCTATATATTTGCCATGAATAATTATGAGTTGGATTTTTTTTTTTTTTTTTTTTTTTTGAACCAGGGATTGAACTCAGGCCCTTGCACTTGCCATGGAAGCACTTATTACACTGAACAATCTCTCTGGCCCTATGAGTTGGAATTTTAAAAGTATAAACTTGGGCAGTAGCAAATACAAGCATGCACAAAACATGAAAAAATGAAGCAAGACCTAAATAAATGGAGAATGATGTTGTTTGTGGTTTGGAAGGCTGAATAACAAAGTGTCAATTCTCTCTAAATTACTCTAGCAACCCAGTGCAAAACCCAATGAAAATTTGCCAGAGAGGCTTTTGTGTAAATTGAAAAGCCCGTTCTAAAATTTTCTGGGAAAAGCAAGTAATCTAGAATAACAAAATAAGTTTGAAAGTGAGCAGCAATATTGAAATACCAAAACTACATATTTCTTCTAGTCTTTCTACAAAGCTACATTAATCAAGATACTACAGTAATCATGAAAGACAAGTATATCAAACAAGTCAAATACAAAAAAGAATAAAATAAAACATCAAAGAAATTAATCCTGACCTGCTATAAAGCAATAATAATTTTAGTTATGACTCACATAAAAAATTGATAAAGTGGACATTATCAATATGGAAATGTCTGTCCTTGAACATATTCTCTGAAGAAAATGAAGAATTATTCACATATTAGGAGGAAACACTCCTCCTACTGACTGTAGGATAGTAGCCTGTTTTATATCTTACTTAAGAATTCTATGTTCATGATAATCTAAATGGATTTTCTGATACACTATATATACTCCTGAAAATACTAAAACAGGCTTAGTTGTGTTACTATTTCTTCATTAATTAATAACTATTTTACTCTTTTCAATGCTTTATTTCAATATGTATAATTCTAACTTTTAGAACACTATAGTGCAGAAGATCTCTTACATCTTGACTTTTAGCAAGAATATCAAAAGTACCCACAATAAGGGACCGAGAGCTAGCTCAGCGGACTAAGCACCTGCTTAGGCAAGAGCAGGGACCAGAGTTCAATCCCTACCACCACATGCTGTGCCAGCCCCCACCCCGGGCACTCTGAGCCACTCAGTCTGGGCATGGTTTCCCTGTAATCCCAGTGCTGGGGAGGCTGAAAACCGGAGGTAATCCATAAGTATGAGCTGCATAGTGAGACACTGCACAATTTTTTTAAAAAGTATTCACATAAACAAATGGTCCAAATTGTTAAGCAGATAATTTAATAGACATGTAATTAATGATACTAATATGAAAACTTTCCTACTAATATTAGTCATGAAGCAAATGGACATTCAAATCACAATGAGATGCTTCTTTATGCATCTTAAACCAGTAACACTGACAATGCCACATGCTAGGAAACAAGGGAAATAGTCAAATGTCTGGAGAGATTGAATGTCATGAAATTTCTGAGAACAGTTCATCAATTTCTTTTAAAGTTAAATACCTAAGTCCTACATGGCCAAGCAATCAGTTCATAGGTACTGCCAAGGTGAAATGAAAACTTACTATCATTTTTAACTTGGTCATCATGGTTTTAAGTATTGTCATCTGTGTCATAAAGTAGAAACAATTAATATGTCCTTTTAACTGGTGAAGGAATCAGCAAGCTATGGCTTGTGCATATGATGAAATAAGAATTAAAATTAAATAAAAGCAAATGGAATTAATGATGTTTACAATATGGAAAACTAAAATTCATTATATTAAAAATGAAAGAAATTAGAATCAAAGACTACCTACTGCCCAATTCTACTTATATAAGATTCTGGGGAAAGAAAATCAAACTATTAGAAAAAAATATATCCACAGATGGTGTGGAGTAGCTTGTCTACAAATGGCATAAGGATATTCTTTACATGTTGAAACTACCCTAAATATTGACTGCGGTGATGGCTTTACCATTGTATGCGCTTCTCACAACTCAAAACCGTACACTAGAAGAGGTGCATATTACTTGGCCAGTTTGCCACAGTTGTGTGTGTGTGTGGTTCAGGATGAATCCAAGGCCTTTTTAAAAAGACTAAATTTATAAAAATAAAAAGTCAAAGAGACCATTAAAGCTGTGGTATCTCCTGCTTCAGAAGATCAGGCTCATGCAGAAATGGTTTATCACAATGCAACTTTTCACTCAAGCTGTACTCACAGCCAAAGTCAAGTTGTCAGTTAGGGTCAAAACTGTGCAGTCTGACTCAGCGGGTAATTTTATGATGCAACAGTAGCTGTTGGGTTAGCATAATGGACATAGCTTTTCATTAATTCCATAAAGTATGCATTTTACACAATTCCTCTTTCAAATTAGGAAATAGGAAATCTCTAAAACTAAATATGTGCTCACTGTCCTGATTAGTCTGCTGAAGCACAGAGATCCCTGGTCTTTCCAAGATGTAAGAGATCTTCTGCACTATAGTGTTCTAAAAGTTGGAATTATACATATTGACATGAAGCATTGAAAAGAGTAAAATAGTTATTAATTAATGAAGGAATAGTAACACAACTAAGCCTGTTTTAGTATTTTCAGGAGTATATATAGTGTATCAGAAAATCCATTTAGATTATCATGAACATAGAATTCTTAAGTAAGATATAAATCAGTCTACTGTCCTACAGCACAACAAAACCTTCACCTTGGAGGAAATACTTCTAACTAAGTAATATACATATACTGCAGAGCTTTGGACTCTGATGAAATAGTGAAGAGCAAAGCCAACAAACAGATATCCTCATCAAGATGGACATGGTAGCAAACTCCAGAAATCTCTACTCCTGAGGTTGAGACAGAAGGATGGCAAGTCTAAAGCCAGTAAGCACTGTTGACCAAGACCCTGTCTCAAATCAGAAGAATAATTAAAAGGACTGTGGATGTTACTCAGTAAGAAGACCCTAGCCAACCCCTTGTACCACAAAACAAACAGAAAACACCTATCACAGCTGTGACTCGGTGGGTGTGATGCACCCTTCCCAGGGAGGCCACCTTTCAATCATTCTTCCTGCATATCTGTTAGGAGCAGAGTAACTCAGAAGCCCTACTAGGGGAGGCAAAGCTGCTGAATGAGTGGCCTCTGGACTGCATCCCCAAAAGGTATGTGACAGTTTGTGTATAGATTCTCCCCATGGTCTCATGAGATCATGCAGTCAGCCTATGAACCGTGACTGGTGCACACTGGCATGTGCACAGCCATTGCTTGACAAGATTGCTCTCTGTCAAAGCCTGAGGAATGTTTTCTCTCCATGTGACTTTCCTCAGACATACTCTACATCATTGATCACTTTCCTCTGTGGCCCCATAATCTGCTTGATCAGAAAATTTGGAACACAACTGAGTTAGGGCACACGCTATGAGGAGTTGGGGTCTGGCTGCAGGAGGTGGGCTTGGTCCAGAAGGTTGGATCTTCCTTCTCTTCTCCCACCTTGATTTTGTTGGCTTTCCTACTGTTTTTCTTTTTTAAAAAAAATAATTTCATTGAGAAACAGCAATGAGACAGTTTGAAAACCAATTAGTAGGACAGTTTTAATAATTAATACATTGCATAGTGTTGTTGTCTTAGTGGTTATTCATTGTACAAGATTCAGACACGATATCCTGTCCACAAACACTATTAGAATAAATCATTCTATGCATTGAATTAAGAGAATGTAGCTGTATATCTATCCTATTTTGAATATACAGATACAAAATGGCTATTCATTTGTATCCCCTATTTTTGTTTAGTTTTGTCAGAGAAAGGAATTCACATTTTGGCCCTAGCCTTTCAAGGTCAGTGAAGACTCAGGACATAAGAGAAACTGTACTGTAACATCATGTAACTCACTTGTGTTCCAAATTTTCTCATCAGGGAGTTTATGGGACCTCAGAGGAAAGTGATCAATGATGTAGTGTGTATGAGGAAAGTCACATGGAGAGAAAACATTCCCTCTGGCTCTCACAGAGGAAAATTGGTAATGGCCATGACTCTTCCACATGGCTGACCCTGACAAAGGATCCCTACTGCTTTTCCATGAGCAGCTTTCCTCCACTATACCCCTGTGCCCTGCCTTGGGTCTATAGGACTGTAGCCTGAATTATCCACAAGCTGTAAGTTAAAATAAACCTCTGCCTCTTTAACTTGTCAGTTTGGAGTATGGTGTTCCAGTGGAAAAAAGAGGTATCCAAGACACTGTAGGTGCAGTGGACAGGAGGTAATATAGGCAAATGCTGATATTTGGGAAGGACTCATGGAATGAAAATTATTTCATCTCTAAACTGCTTATCAGGATCCAGTGATTTCGTGCCTTCTTAATGATCTTCTTTTGTTCTTCTACTTAGCTTGGGGTAATAAACTACCATTTTTTTCAATTCTAATGCACACGTGATCATTTTACCTTGGGAAGCCAACAAATATAGGCCACATTTTGATCTGAGTAGTCAACCTCAGTCAGGTGTCAGGCCCTTCTGGTGATTGGAATATTAGAGTGATTGACAGCCCATAAAGTACACATAGGACAGGTGTAGAATAGCTCACAGAATGACTCATCTGGTGCTCAACTTGAACCACTAGTAGTCTTTGTATGGAAATAGCTTACTCAATGACTTAGTTATTTTTTCTCATTGCTGAGACAAAACACTCAGCACCCAAAGTTAAATGAAGAAAGGTTTATTTGGGTCACAGTTTGCAGAGTTTTCAGTCCATATTGGCTGGATCTGAGGTAGCTTGAGATGACAGATGGGCATCACAAAGAGAAACAGTTCTTGGGAGACAGAGGCAGCACAGCAGCAATGCAGCTGAGAAGCAGAAAGCTACAAGTAAGAGCCCTCTTTCCTTCTCTTATCATTTATCCAACCCATCTGCACTTGAACTGGATAGCACTCTCATCCAACGCCATCCTTCCCATTAGCTACATTTAGAACCCTGTCAAGAAAATCAGTAGACTAATTTAGTAATCACACAACCTTGACCTCAGCATCCAGCTCTCTGGATCCAGCTACCTCTCAGAAGCTCCACCTTTGGCACATGAGGCTTTGAGGAGACATTACACACAAACCATAACACTAAGGAATATAGGATATTGACAGAATATTTTTATAATACAGTTATTATTATTTTTGGCAGAACTGGGTATTGAACTCAGGTCCTTACACGTGCCAGCAAGCTCTTATTCTACTGGGCTATCTCTTCAGCACCAATATAATTATTTTCAATAACTCTAAAAACACAGCTTCTTTAGGCACTTGACCAGCCCGTCAGAGAGAATAAATAGTGTCTCACTGCTTATATTGCTTGGATCTCATACAAATTGGTTTGCTCCCATCCATAGTAAGTTCTCTCTGTGGACTCCTCCACACCACTCTAACTCAGCCAGTCCTTTCAAGAATCACTGCCTATATTATTGACACAAAATTAGACTTTAAACTTTGATTGGAGAAATATAAAATACATATGAGGTCTCAGAGGAAGAGAGAGGTGCATAGAAGTCGAAAAAAAAGTCCATGTTGGGAAACATTTAAAATTTTAGTGGAAGTACAAAAGCCAGCAAAGGAACCTGGGACTTAGATATGAGGTAATCTGATCTCTTAATTGAGTTGAAAGCTGAAACAAGATGACTATCAAAAACATGAACTAGATTTTAAATGGAAGTCATAGGTGAGATGCAGGCCAATTAGAGTTATTTAAATAAGTCAGGTGGTCATGTATCAAATTATGAGTAGGTGGGTGACATAAAAGCGAAGCCATCCACCGACAGTAATTAGAGAAGAAATCGTGTTATAAAACTTATAGGCACGGGCCAGCAAGACAGCTCAGGGGACTAAGCTCCTGCTGTGTCAAGCACAGGCTTCAATCCTCACCCCCAACACCGTGGAAACACTGAGCCAGTGACCAAGTCAGGGAGTGGTGGCATGTGCCTATAATCCCAGAACTAGGGAGGCTGAAAACAGGAGGATCACTATGAGTCTCAGGTGCATAGTGAAACCCTGTACCAAGTACACTAAAAAAAAAAAAGTTATGGAAAACTACATTACATTATTGCTGTGAAAAATAGAATGAGCTGGGAAACACTGAGGGCCCATGTGCAGTTGCATCTCTAAACTTGGTGGTTCTAGTCTGATCACTTCTAGAATTATCTTCAACAATTCTGAACTCTGAGGCTCAAATAAGGAAGAAGTTTAGATTGATAAAGGTAAGGAATTTCTCCAGGGGAGTGGCTAAGATAATTTAGTTTACTTTGAAGAGAAAGATTGTTATAGCAGACTATTAAATGAAGCTCAATGGAGAGGACAGAAATGTATAATGAAATATGGAAAAATAAAATAGAAATAAAAAGAAAACACCCAAGGTAAAGAAAAAAAATCACTATTAGGGTGGTAACTCTTCAAGAAATCTGGAGGGGATCAAAGAATCCAATTGTTCACAGGGAACAAAGGGTCAAGAGGCAGCCAGTACCTCAGTATTTATTGATCATATTTACATTTAGGAAAGTGGCGAGGGGATTATCTCATGCTAATGAGGATCCTTACGTAGATGAGGATGGTGGGGAGGATCGCAGGTTAAAAAGAAGTTTGTTCTTTTCACAAGGTGAAACACTTTTTTATTGCTACTCAGTTATCAAGGAACCTGGATGTCTTCAGCTGATGTAATCTTGCCCTGGAGCATCACAGTATCCCAGGACCACTGAGGCCTCAACCATGACCAAAGACTCATAGTGTTATGCTTTTGTAGACTAGAGCTGGCTCCCACAGCAAGATGCTAAGCCTCAGACACACCCTTATCACAATTTAATTATGGAGTGATATCCCCTCAAAATTATATATGAAAGCCTCAACAGTATTTTACTCAAAAGACAAAAATAATTACCAAATATAGAATACAAGAGATGTCTTACAGATTATTGATGGAAATGTAAAGCAGTATGGAGATTCCTGAAAAAGCTGGAAACTATTACCTGATCCACCTTTCCCACTCCTAGGTGAGCATCCAAGGCAAATGAAGTCAGCATACAAAAGAGACTGGCACGCCTCCATGTGCTGCAGCGTTATTCATAACAGGCAAGCTACTGATTCAGTTTAGATCTCCACTGAAGTCATGGCGTATAAAGACAATACTCACCCTAAAGAAAGGTAAAATCCTGTTGTTTACTCAACAATGGATGGGATTGGAGTTTATTATTATAAGTGAAATAAGTCAATATAGAAAGACATGTGTCACATGTTCTCTCTTAGGTAGAAACTAAAACCTAAAAATCAACTTGAGAGGAGGATGGGGATAATGGGGAAAGGTGCTGGCAGGATAAAGAGGTGAGGCAAGAGGTCGGAGGAAGTGTGTGTGGGGGGCGATCAGCACATGCTATGAGCCCCTGTGAAAATATCCCAGTGAGTCCCTGCAAGGCATGAAGTGTTAATGAAAACTTTTGAAAAATCAGTTTTATACTCCTAATCTTAGAATAAATTATAAAGTTATTTTTATGTTTGAAAAACACCTTCTCTATATCTTACTCCCTCCTGAACCAAAATAGGAAAAACAGGAACACTAGTTCTTATAAAAAGTATCCTTCCACACCGGAAGTACATTAGTAAATTACTTCTTGGCTTGTTTTGTCTGGATTAAATCTAAGCAATTGCTGGCAGGACCTGTCTTCTTCCTTTGTAGTCTATAGTGTCCTTTTATTCCACCAAGAATCATTTTTAATCAAAAACTTCTGAGAAATTTGTCTACCAAAGAAGTAATGAACAAAATATGACCAAAATATTAGTACTTAAGAATGGTATGTAGCCACTACAATTAGCATGTTAGTAAATATTATATCCAGATTATATGGAAGACTAAATAGCCATGTAATATTCATATGGAAGTATTATAGATAAGTCTGCCTGTGCTCTTGGGTATAGAAGAGGTTTATTATGAAAATGGATACTATCAGCTCTGATACTTTAACAAAAATTTCTGAGTGGGTACACAGAGATAAGTTATTTTCTTATGAGGAAATGTCTTCTCTGGCAATCTTATGTAGGTCAAGATGGACTTTCAATGTGTTTTGTCTGAAATGTTCGTACAGCATAGCCACATATCCTTTTGACGATTATTAGTATGGGCTCACAGGAAAGGAATTTAGTTTTTTAGAAACAATTCAGTCATTTGAAGTTAAATATAATTAATGATGTGCACATCATCTTACCTTCTGCTTAGTAAATCAAAACTACAATAAAGTAAAATAAAAATTAAAAGGCAAGTGTTTTTAGTTGGTTGTAACTGAAAGTCTATATGCAAGGAAAAGCTTTTCAAGTGTGACCAAGAGGAGTTTAACTAGAGGTGCAACATGCCAAGCTGACTACTGTAAATGTCAGATGCTAATTCAGCCAATGATCAGGCTTATCTATTAGATCTCTTCGTTCAGCGTTTTGTAGTCTGTGGTTCCTTGTTTACACTATGACATTCTCTGCCCAATTACTTACATGACGGTGCAGAAAATCTCAGCCAACAAATGATAAAAATATGTTATGGCTTTATTTTGGAATGCAGTGCATGACTTTTTGTGGAAGTCACAGGTCAATACTTACAGCTGACTTAGGCTCTAGTTAAAACCAGTGTTCATACTCTTACATTCATTGCCAGAGCAGCGGGAAAACTCCTTGATGAACAAGCAGGGCAGTGTGGAAGTGATAGCTGGTCAGTAGCAAAATTGCACTATTAAAGATAAGAAAAAAAAAAGAAAAAAAAGAAAGATAAGAATTGCATCCTTTTTTATTTTTATGTATTTGGTACAAGATCTTACTATGCAGCTGTGATTCATAGTGATCCTCCTGTTTGCAGCCTCTTCAGCTCTAGGATTGCCACCAGCCCTGGTCTCAGTTGTAGGCTCAGTGTGCCCCAGGGGAGGGGTCAGTGCAGTATGCAGGACTGGGTATCAAACCCTGGTCCAACATTTGCCAAAGCAGGCACTTAGTTCACACTATCTGTCCAGCCTTCCAAAGTTGCATTCTATGTGTTATTAAATTTTGTTTCTCTTTGTTTGACTTCAATACACTGATAATTTTATATTTTCTTTCATGTTCATCAAATGCCTTGGACAAATGGGAGAATTATTTCACTCATTTATTCATTTGTTTAATGAAATCATAGTGGACACCCTCTGCCACCATTACTTGAAGCTCAAAATACAGTGAATAAGCAAAACAAAGACCCATTCCTTTTCTACCTGTCTGAAACTCCCTCACCTTCTGCTCTGGTCCCTTTGAGGTACTGGATTCTCCTGAGACTCTGCTGATTTCCATCTTGGTATGCTCATGGTTCTGGGGACATTGCTTCCCTGAGAGACATAGCAGTCAGTCGTGTGAGTCAGGTGAGACCCACCACAGGAAATTCCAGGCTGTTTGAGGGGAATCCCAGAAATTGTGCTCCCCTCTGCTCTGGACTTTAGGACAGACAGGGTAAGCATGGAAACTGCATGATAACAATGTTACCATGAAAGGAGGCTGCTGACTTACAGCTCAAGTTTATTTAGAGAGTGAAGCTGCAGAGAGAAACCCAGAAAAACAATTTTTCATAAACACCGTCGTGAATTATAATGCATAACATAAATTCTCATTGTTTGACAAAGTGCTATTGACACTTAAAGGGCAATTATGAAAATGCCTAACTATTAACACTGAATATTCCTTATGGCAATCAGCCTGAGCCTAAAGACTAATATTGATATGTATAATAGTCCATTTTCAAAATGTTGTGCCCTTAACCAGAGCAGGGTGAAATTTATTGTTTCTCCACTGAACTTTCCTGGCTCTGAATGAACATCTGTTAGACACTGTTGTAATATTCTTTCTTTCCCTTGTACTTTGTGGATTTTTAATTGAATCATCTCTTCTTAATATTATTTGTTTTCTTTTCCAGATTGTCTCAGTTATTTTAAATTTTAATGCCAATATCTCTGTTACTACACATTCCACCCAATATAATGTCAGCAGAGAATTTATCATCTATGCCATAATCCAAGATCAACACTTAAATAGAAGTTAGAGTAAAAGTCCCAGTAAATTACATATCTGGGGTTTAGCCATTTAAATATTTTATTTTCAATTTAGGTGAAAGAAGGAGTGCAAGTGAATCTAAATGAAGAAGAATGATAAATGCCCTTCATTTTCCTACAGTAAAAGATGTTTTAACCAAAGACCAAATCCATTACAACTATGAGATCTTAAACCTGGCACTTAACCTCTCACAGCCTCATGTAATTCATCAAGGAAATAAAGAGAGTATCCAACCTATCAAATGATTTTGTAAATTCTACAATATATTTCAGTTTAATACTGTCATTTTTAATCCAACGATATGTATTGAACATCTAAATGCTAAGTCAATATGGGAGCCACAAGGGACACAAATAAATGCTGTCAATGAACCCAATGAAGTTTGGTATTAAAATTATGATAAATATATTTGTCTCTTCTAATATTTGCAGTTCCTAACAGGGAAGAGTAAAGCTAGCAAACTGAGAAAGATGGCATGAAGAATGTCTTCATTTAGTATGAAATAAAACACTGGATATTGGTATGTATTTTGAAACCATCTTCTTAGGAAGCACAAAGTTAAATTTTATTTCCAAAAGTCACTGGAAATCTGTGTGACCATGAGACAAAGACTGGCCCGCAGAAGCTTTCAGTGGAAGTAACATAAATCATGCAGTCAAGATGCTCTTTCCAGAAATCAGTCTCCTCTGAATGGCCGCATACAACAGGAAGCTGAAAGAAATGGCAAAAATCAGACTTCCAATTGAGAGGACAGTAATTCCTGCCACCCTGTGTGAAGGCAAGCTCATACTTTGTTGGAAAATCTGGCTCAAATCAGTGAAAGAAAAGTATCCATTACATTTCAACCATTAAATATGTGTGTCAAAATATCACTTAAGTTTAAAGTATATTGATTGATTAATAAACCAATACCCTAGAACACCATTGTCTGTCTGTCTGTCTGTCTGTTTGTTCTCCTGCCTCACTGGAAGTTCCTGATTCTCAGTTGGTTTCCCCATTCCTTTCAATCCTTACTACTTAAATTTGGAGATGCTAGTGAATTGTCTTTGAACCTTTTTTCTATTCTATTTATATCGTCTTCCTCAGTAATTGTAGGATTTAATTTTATGCCAAGTGAAAAAGCCATTTAATCTCATGAACTTTAATACCAGATTTATGATGATAATTATTTTTAATCAATTTTTAAAATGCCATTTTAAAATACAGAACTTTTACTCCTTTATGAGGTAGCATGTGACTGACCGCAATTAATGTATATGTGGTGATATTGAAATCATCATAAACATACCTATCTCTTCAAATATTTATCCTTGCCTGATATTGAAAACATTCAGAATGCTTTCTTAGCTTTTTGAAGTGTGCAGTGCCTTACTAGCTATCATCACCCTACTGTACAGCAGCGCTCCATAAACTCTTAAGTCCTAATAGTAACTTATGCCCCATTCTGTCTCCAAATCTTTCCCACCCTTCCAGCTCACCTTCAAACTTTAGGAGACCCTAAGTGCATCTTTCTGGCAAAGATCTTTCCTGAGGAAATCAGAATCAGTGAGCCAACCAGGTGTTTGTGACATCTGCCTGGATCCCTCAAGCATCTCAAACGTGGCATGTTGCGAAATGAGCTCTTTTGACAAAGGGACCTCATCTGCTTTTTATCTCATTTGCTTATGCCCGATGTTTGCTTCCTCTTCATGCTCAGCCGTATTCCCGAAGTGTGAGAGTACATGCCCACTGTCACACCCATCGTACCATTCTGGAGAAGCCATTCTTGTCCTACTGGATTCTCGTTCTCGCTTAGCATTCTGCCTTCAGAGCCCTCACCCTCGATCCATCTGCTCTCAGAATCGCAGCCAGTATAATACAGTAATCATCACATCCTTAACTGATAAGGCCACAGCTTTAACCTTACATTTTAGTATTTTCTTTTCCTTTCAGTAATCATTCCAGTTTCCTTTCTTTTTCCAGTCCTTCTGCCCTCCCACCACAGCTACATAACTAGTCACTTGTTTGTCCTGCACCTCCTTTTTTCCCCTATGTGTGACCTTACCTTGCCCTTGTCTTTACTCCAGTTACCTCCTTAATGAGTTTTGCCCAATTTATGTATCTAAAATTATAGCACCTAAACGGGACTTTTAGAACTTCTTTATTTTTTCTTTGTCATTTCTCTCTTTCTCTCTCTCTCTCTCTCTGTATATGTAGTATCTATTATGTTTCAACCATTAAATATGCATGTCAAATATCACTTAAGTTGAAAGTATATTGATTAATAAATCAATATATTAATAATATATATAGAGAAGTGATATATATATATATATATATATATATATATATATATATATATATGAAGAGAACAAATGACAAGAAAGTGCAAGTTGTACACTGGCAACATGTCAGGGCAGGAAAGGACAGGTGTGTTAACTTTTCCTTCTCACAACAGAATGCATGGTCTACCCACCCAAGGAGCAATGCTAATTTCGCCCATTGTTTCAGAGGTCTCCATCCATGGGTAGCCATCTTGTTGCTTTTCATCCTGTGGAAACACATAAACACCATTGTAAAGGTGTGTTGTTAGAAAGTGATCACCCTGTGGCAGGTAGTAGGAAAAGGGAAAGCTGGAAGTAACGGACTTGGGGCAGACGTAACCATTGAGGTACAGCCCATAGTCCTCTTCCCCTACTCACCCTACTTCTAGTAATAAGTGAATGACAAACTTTCCCCCACCATGTCACTCAGTTATGAGTGATCTCATCACCATATTAATTCCATGAATAAATTAGCACCCTTGTGATCCAGTCCCTTCCAGGCCACCTCTGAACATCACTGCTTGAGGTCAAGCCCTCATTGTGAGTCATTGGTGACACTTGGTATTTAAATCATAACACCGGGTTAGGGAGGATATCTGAGAAAATGTTTCAGTGATCCCAGAGAAACATGAGTACAAACACATTTGACACATGTTTTAAAGGAAAAAATGGTACTAGGTTACTCTGATGTAAAAATTTAACATATAGGAATGAGTTCAGGATAAAGGATTGAAATATCAACCTTGTAAACTTTCTCAGATTTATCCATTTCTCAGAATGTCCTAATTCTCTTGGTACCTCCTCTGGAGCATCACCTGTGACAAGGCATCCTAGCTTCCTGACTGGACGCAAACAACCTGGGTGATCCAACCAAAAGTAAGGTCCTCGTGGTGTGAACACCAGGAAATGGAAAATGTGAGCCAAGGGTCATCTGGTAGATAGATTCCTTCTCTGTTCTCTTTGCTGTAGACTGTACAGAAGTATGGTTTCAGCTTCCTGAAACAATCAGGGAAGTTGGTTTTCAAGAGAACACACTATATTGAAGATTTTCTGGTTCCCTTACGTTTTATCACAGAGCAGGCTCCTGCATGGCACTGCACCATGCCACGTGCCTCCACACATGTGATTTTCTCTCCTCCTCATTATACTGGTCATCCATTTCTCATATACACTGCTGTCATGTTAGTCCTTTTCTCAGGGTCTACTGTAGTATCCAAACGTTTTTTATTAATATTATTGAGGAAAAAATTGCAATAAGACAGCTTCAAAATATGTTGGGGTGCTGGGGAGATGGCTCAGTGGAATAAGCGCTTCCTGGCAAGCTCAAGGGCCTGAGTTCAATCCCCAGTTTTGCAACAATAACAACTACAAAAAAATAGGTTGGTAGGAGAGTTACAACAATTAATGCATTGCATACTGTTGGCTTTGTAGTAGTCATTCATAGTACAAGATGCAGACATGCTATCCTGTCCAAACACTATTAGTACAAATCTTTCTTCTTATTGAATTAAGAGAAAGTAGCTATACATCTATCTCAACTATTTTGTATATGCAGATACAAAATGGTCCTTCATCTTTCGTTTTTTCAGACATGGGTATTCCATTACCACCCAAATGTTGTAGGTGCATGAATTCAGCAAAATATTCCAATACAGTCCAGTAGTCCACAATAGTAGTATCCAAACTTTGATATGTAATTCAACGTTTTTACTTTCAGACAGAAGTCAGTGGTGAATCTAATTAAGTCTTTAAGGAAGATTGATATGTTTTATACCAATAGTATAAGGCATTAAATTCTAAAGCAATTTCTTTTCAGTATCGTGGACTGAACTCAGGACTCTGCGCTTGCCAGGCAAGTGCTTATTCTCCTGAGCTATCTCCCAGGCCACCTAAAGCAATATTAAAGTAAATTTTAAGTAGTCTATTTTAGAGCTTACAGGTAAAAGTCTGAACCAGAAATAGGAATTTGGGATTTGTTAGCCTAAATATTTGGGTAAAGTCTCAAGTACTTAAAATGAGAAAAAGTCCAGAAATATTAATATGCAGTAGTTAGGTAAAGACCACAAAAGAATTGCCTAAATATAAAAGAAGCATTTTATTAGTGATTCAGTGGAAGAGAGAGAACACAAGAGGGAAATACACAGCGGCGACGGCAAACAGGATGTGGCTGGGACACCGCAGACTTTGCCGCTACCTGCGCCGATACTGCGCGGAGAAAGCAAATGCAGCACAGGCTAAGTGGTGTCGGGGGCGGCCAAGTAGAGAAGATTATAAATTCTTTCTGTAAAAGACATCTCTTGGAAGGGAAAGGGGTCACTGGCATTTTCACCCTGGAAAGAAATATCACTAGCAGAATGCCTTTCAGAATGACACAAAACAGCAGTGGCATTTAAAAAAATTATGCAGGACTTATTAGAGATAGTATCCTTCTATTACCATTGGTAATATTAAAACTAGTAATTCTATTAGATGGAAAATGTAACAAATGACATGCAAGCATTACACTGCTGTTACTGAATATGATAATACTGTAAAATCAAGTACAATGTAATGAAAGATTCCCTTTTCCTCTAGGAGATAGCATTCATGCTGAAGATACCTATTTGCGATACACTTTTGTTCAGTTTTTTTAGTTTGTTTGTTTTACTTTGTTTTAAGAATAAGTGTCCTGCAATGTAGTTCAGACTGGGCTTGAACTCACAACTGAAGCCCAGGATGGCTTCAAACATAGAACTCCTTTTGCCTCAACATCCAGAATGCTGTGATTAATGGTTTGTGCCACCATGCCTGACAATACAGTTTTAAAACATGTTCAGAGTATTCCTTACATCAGAGCAAAAAGTGGTGTGTTGCAGCTTATATTTACAGATAGTGCTTCTCTTCTCTAAACACTTTTTTCAAAATTTCAAAATCTGGGGGCCGGGGAGATGGCTCAGTGGAATAAGTGCTTCCCTGGCAAGTGCAAGGGCCTGAATTCAACCCCAAGTTCCACTATTAAAAAATAATAAAAATTGTATAAAACTACACAATAATAAAGTTAGGTCCAAAAGTAGATATAATGACTCCATACTTAATCTTAGACCTATGAATGATTTTTTTCAGGGTGATCTAGAAGGTTAAGTTTCTATGTATTAAACTGGTCTGAGTCCAAAATTGTAGGGAGAAATTGAACACTCTGTGAATGCCAGGGGGCTTTCCTCCTTCCACTCAGTGTCTCATCCTCTGCAGGCCCCAGTTCAGGGCTTCTCTGTTTCGCACTGCACACTGCATCACCTTGCCTGTGTCACTTTACCCAAAGTTACCAAAAGATTTGCCCATAAATTTTGACAAGTCTAGGTGATGTGACATATAAATCATCCTGAAACACAGGAAATGTGTCATGGAAAATGTTATAACCAGAGTCTATAAGCCATTTCTTGTGTGTTTTATGAGAGCCCCTCATGTCCTGGGAATAGGACTCGACAGGCCTCTATCCCACAGTCCCAATCATCACCCCCCTCTGAGAGTCTAAGACATCTGTTTTTTAAGTTAGATTATTTACAACAGCAATACCTTTGCACAACCTCATTTCCTTGAAATTGTCACTTTCTGTTTCAATTTGCATACTGAAAAGGTCCTTTAAGCTGTATTTTGTAAAATAAAGTCTGCCCTCACCATTGAACTTAACCCAGTCTCTAGCCTTATTAATTTCATTTAAGTAAGGAAAATAAAGTCTAACGTCAGAACAGACAACATGTGATATGAAAAGCATATTTTTAAAATTTTATCAAACAACATGAAAGTAAAATGCTGTGTCAATGATTAATTATTTGTACAATCTTGCATATATCTGTTACTGTGAGCAATGGATTTCAGGATAAAATATGTAATATAACAACCATTGTGAATTTGCTTTGTTTTGAAAATTGTGCCACATGTATTGCTATATTTTGCTATGCTTCTGTCTTTATTTTTGCTTTTGTTTTTACTCTTTAAAATTAAATTAAATTACATTTTTAAAAAATAAAGTAAAATAAAATTAAATTCCCTAAAATAGGCTTTGATCAGTGAAGACAACAACTTTTAGAGGTAGAATCCAAGTGAATTGATCCCTATGATCACAGCAGCTTGGAACTTGAAATTCAAGTCAAGTTAGTATAAGGAAAGCAACAAGGGCAGAGGCCAGAGGCCTTAATGATCTAGAAGAAAAATACTTGAGGAAGGAAGAAAAGCCAATGTGGTTAAAGGTCATTGTTACGGTTTGTGTCTAGTTGACCCCTCAAAGCCTCATGCAGTCATTGGGTGCTTCCCAAGTTTGTGACTGATTACTGTGGGTGTGGATACTGGGGCAGATAATTGGCATTGCAATGTGAGGCAGGGAGAGAAGCTAGCTAGTTGCCTGAGCTGCTGCCTCTTCCTTTGCTGTCTTGCTCTTTGCTACCATCATGAAAGTTTGCTTTCTGTCATGTGCCACTGTGCCTTGGAGCCAGCTGAGTATAAACTGAAACCTCCACTGTGAGCTAAATGAATCTTTCCTTCTTTCATTTTTAGTGTAAATTATTTGCATCAGAAGCTAGAGAAGAGTAACTGAGACAGATTTCAGGACCAGAGAAGTATAGTCATTGCTGTGACTAGCAGACCATGTGGATTGTGAGCTTTTGGGAATGGCTTATCAGAAGAGATAGGAAAGGTTCAGAGATGTCACCTGCAAGAGAAATGTTGGAACAGTTTCATCTGGTTCTGTATGAGAGTTTCTGGTCAGAGCTCAGACCAGAAGGCTCATAGAAACCCTACCTAAAGAGCAGGCTGGAGAGGTTTCTTCTTGGATGAAGGTCTGCAATGGTTGTTGGACTCTGAATTCTTTGGCAGAAAGATTTTTTGAATTTTGCTCATGTCCAGAGACTTTGCCTGATACAGATTAAGTGCTGCAGACTGATTAATCTGGCAAAAGAAATATCAAAACAGTCAAATATTGAGACAGTGTCATGGCTATTGTCGGGGCTTTTATTCAGATTTATGCTGAGAATCAAGAGCAGGGAACTGATCAGGACGATCAGCCTCCAGAAAGGACGCTCCAATAAAGCTGTGGAATGCAAAGATAGAGATGAGAGCATCTCCATTGCTGGAAAGGAAAAAGAGAATGGAAAGGATGGCTTGAGGGCATCATTGGAGGTGACAAATCTCCACTGTTTGCAGCCTCTGAATTGCCTTGAGGGTAAAGCCTCAGAGCACCATGTTGCAGAATGGCAGTGGCAGCCACACCAGGTTCCAGAATGGTGCCAGCATAGAGAACTGGTTCCTAGGAATCAAGTTCAGACTGCTCAGAGCTCCAGGCGCTCAACCCTAAAGCCGAGAGAGAAAATCAGGCTACTATTCCAGGTGGCAGCAGACCTTGGCATCATCCGTGTGGCATTGGTTTTAGGCACAGGCAGAGTTCTGAGGATAAATGGGCTTCCATCTTGATTTTAGATGACTTGGGAGGCCAGGGAGTGTGCCCCTGGTAGGGAAATCTGTGAAGCTGTGAGTGAGAGACCTAATGTGCAGTGGAAAGCCCAGAAGTTTGGGAAATCCAGGAACATGAATCATCTAAGAGAAACTGCAAGAAATGATCAAAACAGACCAGAGAGAGAAGCTATGGGAGCTACCACCAAAAATGCTGAAGGGACAAAGCCATGTAAAGCCCTTGGAGCTCACAATTTGCCACAGATGGCCTTGGATGTTCCACATGGAGCTACAAGACTTAATGTTTGCCCTTCTGGATTTTGAACTTTTTCTGGTCCCAAAACTTGGTATCCTGCTGCATGAAGTTTTGGGAATGGTAATGTTTATTGTGTGCCATTGAATGTTGGAATTGTTTAACTTTTCATTTATACAGGTGCTCACAGCTAAGAGTTACCTTGGATCTTGGAGGAGACTTGGGACTTGGGCTTTTCAGCAATACTGAAACTGTTTGGACTTCGAAAACTCTTAGAGATGGACTAAAATGTCTTTCACATAAAGGGATGTGTATCATTCTTTAGGTGCCCAGGGGCAGAATGTTATGGTTTGTGTCTAATTGTTCCCCCAAGGCCTCATGCACTCATGGGGCAGCTTCTGGAGATTGTAATTGATGCTTGTGGGTGTGGGTGCTGCACCTTCCCTAGGGCAAGTAATTTGCATTACTATGTGAGGAGGGGAAAGGGGCCTGCCAGCTGCCTGAGTGCTGCCACTCTTTGCTTTCTTTTTATATTTGCTGTTTTCCACTGCCTTGAACTGCTGTTCTCTGCCATGTGCTACTCTGCCTTGGAGCCAGCCAAGAATGGACTGAAACCTCTACTAACTGTGAGCTTAATAAATCTTTCATTCCTTCATTATGGACATCAGGTATTTGTCTCAGCAATGAGAGAAGAGTTACTGAGACAGTTATCAAGCAAATGACCAATATGAACCAAAATCTCTAAGTTTGGCACACAAGGTTGTATTACACAGTTCAATCAATTAACTCCGGTTTTACCCTTTCAAAATTTTTTTAGGCAATTCAATCTTTAACTGCTCTCTAAACATGTCAGCTTTCTTGCCACAGTGGAAATTATTTACACTCATTGTGTTTAAATTGCTTGCCATTCCTCTGGTAAATACTTAATGATGAAATCATGACCTCAACAACCACTACCTCAGTGACACCTCTTGAGTATTTTACCCCTGCTCTCTATTAGAATGAAATTTTTCCTTCCACTGTTGTTCATCCTGTGGAAAGCTGAGGAAGGCCTAACAAAGACATGCATATCTAAGACTCTCATTACCTGAGAATATGTTACTTTATCTGTCAAAAGGGAAGCTATTAAAATTCTTAATAGCCGCCCCCGCCCAGCCCCTGAGACTGGCCAGAGACAGCACGGCCGACTCCGCAATCCTGCTCCATCCCGCCCGCACCCGCCCAGCCCCTGAGACCTGCCAGAGACAGCACGGCCGACTCTGCAATCCTGCTCCATCCTGCCCGCGCCTGCCCAGCCCCAGAGACCAGCCTGAGACAGTGGCTGACTCCAGCGGTCTCCTGGATCCCGCGCCAAGCTCTCCCAGCGAGAGCGAATTTACAGGACTCACCAGGCTTCCCAGATCAGTGAGAGTGTGGTGAGTCTGAGGGAGAGCCTTTGGCTTCTTCCCACATGCACTACGCGGATCCCTGTCCACAACCCCTCCAAGCCAGTGACTGGCCTGAAACCTCAGGACCCACTCACCAACACCTCCCTGGATCCCCTGACCTAAAGCCCACTGATTGAGTGGGAATTTCCCCGATTGTCTGGGCATCAAAGGTCAGTGAGTGTAGAACCTCAAGCCTGTCGTGCCTGAGATACATTTCCTAGGGATTAAGCTGCCCCTCACCTCCCGTGGCCCAGTGACAGCTCCAGGCACACTGTGCCAGAGAAACACTTCCAGGTGATTACTGGTCCCATGCCACAGCCCCAGACACAGTGCAGGTCGGCCTGGAGTGAGAACTCCAAGCCTGCCACACCGGAGGGACATTTCTCAGCAATCCACGGTCCCACGCTACGGACCGAAACACAGCACAGCCTGGCCTATGAGTGAGGGCTCCAGGCCCATTGCAACAGAGGGACCTTTCCCAGCCTTCTTGGGTTAGACCCGGACCCAGCACAAGCTGGCCGGCTCAGTACAGCCTACTCAATGAATAAGATCATCCACTATCCTTTTGTGAGCCCAGAAAACCCACCAAAGCCCAGGCCCACCCACCTGGGGAACACCCTGCCTGACACAGGAGGGCTGACCCCGGGAACCAACATAGCAGAACCAAAGGAGCTGCAGCAAAAAAGGAACTGAACATAACAGCTAGGCCCAGGATAGGCATACCTGGAAAATCTCAAACTTAATAGACTGGCACCTGAATCTCATAACAAGCTAAGGTTATAGCTGCACCAAAGCTCTACACCAAAGGTCAAAGATCAGTGCTATACAAAATGACAAAGAGAAGGGGAAAAATGCTATCCCAGACCTCGAGTCCATCAGGAAAGGCAGAGGACACTAGCTCAGCTGCAACGAATGAAGTAACAGATACAGCAGCAAAGGAACAACAGCAGAAAGCTATAGAGGAAATAAAATGAGAAGTAATTCCCCAATTTAAAAAGGAAATATTTGAATACATAGAATCTGAAATAAAGAATGAATTGCACAAACATTGGGTGGAAAAATGATGCTCACCCAGAACAAGTGCAGAGAGCACTATTCCAACTGATATATATGAATTAACAGCATCTGAAGCAAAGAAACAACAACAGAAAGATCATGAGGAACTCAAAGCAGAAATAAGTTCTGAAATCAAAAAAGAACTTTATGAAGTCATACGATCTGAAATACCGAAACAAGTCCAGAAATATACAGAGGAAATCCAACTTGGAAGAAACACAGCAGAAAAAGAATTAATAACTACCATTAAAGAAGACGTGGATAAAAAAATTGAGATCAGAAATATGATGGATTCCTTGAATGAGCAATACAGAAAAGAAATAGAACGCATGAAACACAGTCAAAGAGATATAGAAGAACTAAAAATAGCAATCATGAGTCTACAAAACTGTCTGAGTGAAAGCGAAGACAGAGTTTCAGATCTTGAAGATGCCGGAGCAGCTAGTGAAAAGGTGAGAAAGGATCTCTTAAAAACAATGAGAATGCAGGAAAAAATAATCCATCACCTGCAGGATGATGCCAGAATGAACAATGTGAGAATAATTGGTATCAACGAGAATGAAGGAGTCAATACAAATGACATAAAAAGAATATGGGAAGAAATAATAGCAGAAAACCTCCCAAATATGAGGAAACAATCCAACACTCAGGTCACTGAAGCATACAGAACACTAAATAACTTCAACCCAAGTAGAAACACACCAAGACATATAATAGTTAAGATCGCAGAAATCCAACACAAAAATAGTATACTGAAAGCTGCTAGAGAGAAGAAGGAGCTCACATTCAAAGGAAAACCCATCAGAATTACAGCCGACTTCTCTACACAAACAATGAAGGCAAGGAGAGCATGGAGCAGAGTTCTTCAAGTCCTACACGAAAACAAATTCCAGCCCAGACTACTATACCCTGCAAAACTCTCTTTCAAGTTTGATGGAGAAGTGAAA
>PVKA01032356.1:0-25380 GCA_004027165.1 Ctenomys sociabilis
ACACAGATGTAAGAGGAGACATAAGCTATGGTTCCTAGGTATGAAAGAAACCAGTTTAGAAGATAGTTATTCCGGGTTTTAGAGCAAGGGACTTAATAATTCTTTCTCATCTTTAAATAATCCATTTATCATGGCAAAGAAATATTGATAGATATTCTTCTGAGAATTGAGAATACCAAAACTTCATTTTATTTAACATGCTTAGAAATAACCAAGGAACAGGATTTTTAATGAAATTTTTAAGTCTATGATGTAATCAACACTTTACTGGAACTGAAGGATGATGTTAGAATATACCAAGGCTTTTCAAGGTCCTGAGATTGGGCAAAATGGTGCCAGATTACATTAGGCCCTGTGGCTAAAAGGTTATGTGAATGAGGAAGAGGCCAAAGATTTCAGTCCTTGTACCTAACATAACTTTCCTTGTGATTTTTTTCACACTCTCATCTCAAGCACTAGAAATAATCAAGTCCTGTGGGTATCAGTGGGAAGGACAAAGGATATGGAAAGTGGGAAATTGCTCTACATAAAGTCCTTACTCTTCAGACATTGCCAAGTTGCCTCCAAAATTTTAGAGAAGTGTAATAAATAATTAAACATGCTAACTTGAGTAAAAATACACCCAGCTAAATTGGCCCAACATAATTCTGGGTGTGTAAGACCTACCCTAGTGAAGGCTGTCACCAAGATGCTGAAAAGGGGCAATAAAGGAAGCTGTGCTGCTGTTTTTTTTCAGGGGAGCTGTAGTCTTCCCCTTCAGCTTCATTGGTGTCTTCTGGCTTGCAGTGGAGATTCTTCAGCCTCTAAGACAGACTCACATGAGATGTGGCAGTGAGCTCCAGGCCTTTAACTGGGGGCTTCAGATTATGCAGAAAGACCCTTTGCACTCTTCCACACCTGCCTCTGTGGGCAGCCATTGTTAGCTAATTTTATAATTTTTATATATTTGTTTTTCTTGTATTAAATCTATTTCTCTAGTAAACTGATTGATACATATTTTGGTGCTGAGAGTGGCTCTTGAGAAACAGAATTGTAAGGGAGAAATTCTTTCCTTTAGTTGGATCTCCTAATTCTGTGGGGAATACTGATAGTTCTTGGTGTGAAGTGTCTTAAGTATTACACAAGCTAGATCTGTTTGATTATCCTAATTTACCATGTGGGAGATGAAATACATGAAAGTTTTGAGTAGTTTTGGCAGAATGGGGAATTCTGACTGGTTGTTCTCACTATCTCTGGACAAACTAGTGAGAGAAAACAATGAGCTCAAAACATGCATAGGAAAACTAGTCTTTTGAAGGTGAATACAAATTAATAAAGGAAAATAAAGAGCTCAAAGATTCAAATTCCCAGCTTTAAACACACATTTATGTTTAGAAGTTTAAATTCTGTCCTGAAAGAAAATGTCCTTTTCTTTAGCTATAGGCTGAGGTTGCAGAAACCCAAATATAAAGCTTCATAATTTGATTGGCTGAACTATAGTGTAAATTTGATGCTCAGCCTCAGAGGGTCTGTGAAGTAAAGGTGAAGGCACTCTTTGGAAAATAATGGGATCCCATTAAACTAGGACTGAGGTATTTGTGACTCTAATGAGATTATTTTGTCAGAGGAAGAGATTTTCCTACACACAGTGGTAGAGGCATCCCTACCTCTACCTTCTGTGGTGTTTGCCTCTCCCACTATACTTGAGGGAACTAATCCTGTATGGACCAACCTTCCTCTTCCTCGTCCTCTTCCTCTTCTTTTCCTTCTTCACTGCTTTCTCCTCCTTCAATTCCTCCGCCTCTTTGTTCTTCTTTTTATTTTCTTTATGTATTTAGCTCAGGTTCTACAGGGTCTCACTATGCAGATCGGACTCATAGTGATTCTCATGTTTTCAGTTTCCCAAGTGCTGGGATTAGAGACATGTGTCTCTAGGGCCAGTCTCAGTAGCTGCCTCAGTGTGCCCTGGGGGAGGGGCCAATATGCCATGCAGGGGATTGAACCCCAGCCACTCTGCCTAATCAGACACTTTGGTCCGCTGAGCTATCAAGCTGGCCAAGAACCTCTTCTTGAGTTTTCTAACTCTTCTAAGCAGAGGCCTGATAAGCAAGTGTGGGAATGGATTTTATGGGTGTGCAAAAATGGTGGAAAAAATATATACCTGCATCAGGCTGAGTATGTTGATATGGGCCCCTTAATGAGTGATTCTGAATTTAATGTTGCAGTTCATGGAGTAAAGAAAAGTACTAATATTTAATTGGTCAGCTGTCAGAAGTAGGGATCCAAAGGTAGCCCACTGTGAATGAGTTAGAGATGCCTTCTGTCCAATGATTTACCATTGATGAGGGACTTCAGTGGCTCAGGGAAGTGGGAATGCTGGAGTGGATTTGTCTTGTCACAATGTGTCACACTAGGATGACACTTCATTAACATCTTGAGAAACAGTGTCATGCGAGGAGCATCAGCATCCTGAAGAAACCTTCACTGCTATTCTTTGTATTCCAAACTTTACAATGGAGACTACAGTTATTCAATTATGAAACTTAAAGGCAATGTGCTTGATTGGATCCTGGAGTGGTAGAAGTCAAGTGACAGCGCTTAGTTGCCAAAGACAGGGTGTGTATATCTGTGGAAGGCTGCTTAATGAATTAGGACCGAGTTGGCCTCGTCTGTTATCACAAAGGAGAAAGGCAACACACAGGGTAGTGCACATTGTAGATTATAAAGAAAAATTTAGGCAGTGAGATTAAGTTGTTTACTTGAGTATGTGTTATGATATATTTCTAGATATATCCCCAAAGCCTCAAGCACTCATAGGTTATTCTGGAAGTAGCTGAATCCAGAAGATATGATGAATTCAGTGCAATGCTGGGATTGAAAGTGCTGTGATTAAGGGTGGGTGCTTGCTGGATCAGTCCACTGATTGGACTGGCAATGATCTAATCCTGGTAGACCGGACACAATGTAAGGGACAGAAAGAAGCTTGCCTCTCTTTCTCACTGCTTTTGCTGCCTTCTGCCACCATGATCAGTTGCCCTTCTTCCATGTGACAATCTGCCTTCGAGCCAGCTGATTATGGACTGAAACCTCTACAAACTGTGAGCTAAATAAACTCTTCTGCCTTTAACTTTGGGTGTTGCATATTTTGTTTTAGCAATGAGAAAAGTAACTAAGGCAGCATATACTAAATGGATATTGGAAGGCAGAGGAATATGTGTTAACTTTAATAGCTTGCACTCATGTTTGAGTGAATAAAAGGAAAATGAACCAGAAGCTCAGGGCACCTCTGTCTGCTAAGGAGCAAGACCATCCAGATTTCTGTCTGTTAAACTTGCTCTGTGTACTCAGCATAATCTTCTCTACAATCACACTGTCATGGATCCAGATCTTCGAGTGACATTTTGTGAAAGTTTGATCTTGCTGAGAAATAAGAGTTTCATCCATCCATCAAGTCTGCTGGATCTGTTCTTTGAACTTCTTCCTTGTCATGATAAGCATCTATGAAAGACTTTATACACACATATTATGTCTGATATTAAGAATATGAATGCTAAACATAAGAACAATAAAGTGAGCACAGTGCTACAAAATTTTATGAACACCATGTTGAGAGACAGCAATACAACTGCAGCCAAGATGTCTGTGAATGTGATGGCTGAGTTCTACCGAAGGAACATCTGGAATGATGCCAAAACTGTCAATGTTATCACAACTACATCCTTGTACAACATCACTAAGACATTGGTTGCCTCTGTGACATTTTTCCTTGGGAAAGATGAAGATGAGAGAAAAGATAAAGACCCTGAATCTGAGGATAAAAGACCCACAGCAAGACTTGCTTGTGCAATATGCCACGGGGAAGAAGAGCTCCAAGAATAAGAAATTTGAAAAGGCAACGAAAGTGCTCAAGAAACAAAAAAAAAAAAAAAAGAAGAAGAAGCTGAGGTGTTTAACTTTTCAGCTATTCACTTGATTCATGACCCCCAAGATTTTGCAGAAAAACTACTCAGGCAACTAGAGAACTCTAAGGAGAGGTTTGAAGTGAAGATGATGCTTATGAATCTCGTCTCCAGATTGGTGGGAATCCATGAGCTTTTTCTTTTCAATTTCTGCCTGTTTCTCCAAAGGTTTCCGCAAACTCATCAGAGGGAAGTAACAAAGATCCTTGTGTTGGCTGCACAAGCCTCTCATCACCTTGTACCTCTGGAGACCATTCAGTCATTGCTCATGATTGTGGCCAACAATTTTGTGACTGACAAGAACTCTGGGAAAGTCATGACAGTAGGTATCTATGCTACAAAGGAGATGACAGCTCGATGTCCTCTCGCCATGACTGAGGAACTTCTCCAAGACCTGGCTCAGTATATGATGCACAAAGATAAGAATGTAATGATGTCTGCTAGAACTTTGATCCAGCCTTCTGGACACCGAATCCTCAGATGTTACAGAAGAAATTCTAGGGCAAACCTACAGAAGCTTCTGTAGAAGCTAGAGTACAAGAATATGATGAATTAGATGCCAAAGATTACATTCCAGGAACAGAGGTTCTGGAGGTTGAGGAAAAAGAGGCTGCTGAAAATGAAGATGGGTGGATAAGTATCAGCCTCAGTGCAGAGGAGGTGAGTGGGTTGGTGAAGACCACTCTTCTGACGAAGAACAGCAAGAGATCTCCCAGAAGATGAGCAGCGTGGCCACAGAGGAGTGGAGGGCCAGGGCTGCAGCCATCAGCAGCAGTTGGGTCTTGATTCAAGAAGACTTCCAGAAAATCAGTATGGCTCAAATGAGAAAAGAGCTTGCTGCTGCCCCAGGGAAGGCCCCAAAGAGGAAATATATTGAGATAGACAGTATTGAGGAGCCCAGGGGTGAAATACTTTTTCTTTGGGATGTTGAGCGCCTTCATAAAAAATCTAAGTCTGACAAGGAGACACAGCTGGTAACTACAATGGCTGGACAGATCAAAAAGAATTTGTGAGAAAGAAAAGCAAAATGAATCCATCTTCCAGTTCCACAAATAAAGAGAAGAAAAAACAGAAGAACTTTATGATGATGTGATGTAGCCAGAATATTTGGTCCAAAACCAAGCAGGCCTTCTGAGAGAAGAAGCTGGCCCTACAAGATGCAGTTTTGGAAAAGAATAAAGTAACTTCCAAGCAAGTATTCCATTGCATGGAGAATGCTAAATTTGTGCAATTACTTGAAAATTAGTAAATTTAGGGTATTTATTTACATTAGAAAATCCCCAGAGTGCTATATCATGAAAACCACAGTAAATTTGGTAGAAGTTTGGTGTTTTTAATTTGGATGAGTAGAGGTGGTAATCTTTGTCATATTAACAGTGGTATAAAACAATTTTATTTTAACATTCATGCAATTTAACATGGGGTGCCTACTAATTGTCACTGTAGATATAAAACTGGATGAGCTATTAACCCTTCACTCAGGAAGGGGTGTATACGTATCTGTTCACAGGGCAGTGTAAATAGTTCTCTGGCTGAGGCAGGTCCCCCTGGAGTCCCTATGGGAACACTGAGGCCTTACAGACCAACTACAAGAATGTGAATTAGCCATTCTATTAAAACAGGACTGCATTACAAGAGTAAGACATTCTTACTTATAAATAGGCTTACCTGCTGAAAACAGGTCCCTGCTGTACAGATTTTGCATAGATAGTGTTAGCTCCTTTAATCCGAATTATTTCAATATTTTTACAATGCTGTGTAAATAATTTTTGTGTAAGATTTCATTGCTTTAAGTATAAACAGTAAGCATGAAAAGTCTAGTTCATCATTGAGCTGTTTACATTTTTATATTGGTTTCCTCAGCCTCTCTTCACTCTGTATAATATTTTTAGCCCATTGTTTGCTCTGTTCTCAGTAAGATATTTCTAAAGTCCAAGATAAAAAACAATTTGAGGACAAATGAACAGAAACCTACTTTAAATCATAGTAACAAGGAACCATGGCCCCTGAACCAACTGCAATATTGAGTGAGTGTGCAGACCTAGAACCCCTTGAATAAAAAGAAGCATAGTCCACTTCACGTAAGACCCTGGCCAGTCAGTAATTTATACAGTCATTTTTTCTCCTATCCTCCCCGCCAAAAGACCTATTGCCTTTTGCCAAAGAGACTGTACACTGGGAAAGGGAAATTATTTGACATTTTTGGGGACTACTGGATACTGGTTCTGAACTAGCACTGACTCCAGGGGATCCAGAGCATCATTATGGGCCTCTATTGGGAGGTGGGGCACGTGATCCACTGAGTCATAAGGTTGGACGTACACAGCAACAGCCTAACATTAAGTGGAAATAGTAAGTACTATGATTGAACCAGAAAAGACATTGTTTCATGTAAATTACATGAAGTTACATCAAGTAAGTTACAAGGAGAAGTTGCTCAGATGCCTATGGCTCCTATTCTTGCCATTTTGCCTTTTGTTTCCCAGCATATGATCAGTTTTCAGAGGATAATAAGGTTAGGATCTGATTTACAGATGGTTCTGTGTGGTATGCAGGTACCACCTACAAGGGACAGCTGCAACATTATAGCACCTGTTTTACCAGCTCTAAAACACCCCTGAAAGACAGTGGTTCAGGGAAATCTTTACAATGGGCTGAACTTTGAGAAGTAACTATTTTGTCAGGATTTGAATAGAAGAGTAAAAGAGGCACAGAGCAGTCCAGTTCATTGTGTAAAGTCAGCAAGTTTCTAAATAGAATTTATTTCCCTCTCACTGAATACCACCTTTATAGTACTACTGGCTATTCACAGAAGGAAAGAGAAAGTAGAATTTATTACTGAGTGAAATCATGGCCAGGGACCATACCCTTAGCAAGTCTTGGTGCCAGGCTTTTGGCTTTCCACAGTCCCCTGAGGGGCACTGCACATGTAAATGTGTACCTCTTTCATGGAGAGTAGGGTGCTCCTCCCTTCCTCCATTGCACCAGGACATTGTGGCTGGCAAGAGGAGTATGAGTTCATGTTCCTAAGAGGAGTCTGAGTTCTTGTTCCTCTATTCCTCCTTTGCCCCAGAACTGAGCGGCCTGAGAGAGGACTCTTGACTTTGGCTCTTCCCTTCCTCCAGTGACCTGGGACCTGGTGGCTGGTGAGAAAAGTCTGAGATCCACCCCTCTCCTAGTGGGATTCAGGGCTGAGACCCTTGGGAACAGGATGTAGAACTAGAGGTATAGAAATATCAACATTAGCAATGTGAGCCAGCAGGTGATATCTAACTTTTCTTCTTGTTTTATTTTACTCATTGTCTTCCTCTCTTTTGTCAACAGTCTCACTTGACTTTATGATACTTTCATATTAGTAAACATGGTCTCTTTCTGGTTCACTTTGAAACTACTAGGCCTTCTCTTCTGATCCTTCCCTCCTGTGTTACCCAAAATCTGGATGATCATTTGATACCCTTCAACATTGCTGTTACTATATTTCACCTCATTTGTCTCTCCATCCTACCCCTTATTCTCCTGAATCCCTCCCTCTCACAACAGAGTAAATTACTCTAGTAAAGTTGAAAATCATTACATACAAGTTCCTGATATAAGTTGGTTATATTATATTTCTGTAAATCGGATTATATTATATTATTATTTAATTATATTTTATCCTCCTGTGGTTAAAGATATCAAGCTAATAGTTACCACAGTTTGTCAATAAGCAGGATTCATTTAAGTCTACTGTTTTTGCCAACTAAAGTACTTTAGCCAGGATGACATACATTCTGTAACAAGGTTTTCTTCCCTGTACACTCTGATTGTAAGGGGTTGTAACCCTCTCTATAGTTCAATACCAAAGGAATTGGCCCTAAGTCAAATTGATAGCAACTCCTCAGACTTAATATATTGAGAAGATAGGTTCTTGGGACAGACATAAAGGCCAAGAACCACCTGCATCTAGAAAACATCTGGAGGAACAAAAACCTGCAAAAAAAGCCTCAACACAAGCGATAAGGCTACCAAACATAAGAAATCTAAAATATCAGCACAGAAAGGAAAATAAAATACAAAACATAAAATGATAAGAGAAAGAAGCAAAATGTAATCCTTAAAGCCCAGACATCCGGGACAAGTCCAGAGCAATTGGAAGTCAACAAGTGGAGCTCTCTGAAATGATAGCAGCCGAAGTGAAAAGATAAATGGAAGAAACCATAGAAAAAGTATCTCTCAAATAAAAATGGAATGACTATCAAAATAAAGGACACTAAAGAAAAATAATGAAAACCATGAATACCAAATATAGACAAAAAATGGACAGTGAAACATCGAACAGAAATGCAGGAGATTAGAAACTTCACTGAAAGTATATGCAGCAAAGTGAATGAAGGCAAGGATAGACTATCAGGTCTAGAAGACAGGACTGAGACTAGCAACCCAAGAAAAAAGAGACATCTTAAAAATATTTATTTTTTAAAGACTGAAAAACTAGTAAAGAGAATTAGAATTGATACAGAATTTCACTAAACAAAATGATAAGAGTTGAACAATCACAAGAAAACATGAAAAATCAGTCCAACACCTACAGAAGGAAGTAAAGAAGAAAAACATAATATTGATTCGAATCAGTGGAAAAGCTGCAGAAAGCACAAAAAGGCACTAAAAATCCCTTCACAGAAATAATGGCAGAAAACTTCCCAAACACTGATAGAACAAAATCTGACCTACAAATAAATGAAGCATATAGAACTGCAAATAGTTAGAAGCCGAATAAATCTATACCAAGATACATAATAATCAAGATTCCAAAAATTCACTACTAAATCTTTTAGAGAGGAAAGTAGGTAGAAATCTTGGAAACCAAGGGATAGGTAGAGAGTCCATGAGTGAAAGACGAAGCACATGAGAAATACTTCAAAGAATCAAAACTTGGATCTTATCTCTTTGAAAAGTTTGTACATATTAAGAGAAATCACCAACAGACTACAAAAGAAAACCCATGAATTGGGAAGAAATGAAAGCTGACTGTCTCTTAGACAAAGGACTTCTATCTAGAACAAGTAGAGAAATAAAAATATCAGGCCACCCAAATTCAAAGGCCCAACCTAAAAATGGGAATCTGAGATGAATATACACTTCCCAGATGAATAAATACAAATGGTGACTAAATATATAAAAAATGTTCAACATCATTGCTCATTTGAGAAATGCAAATAAAAACAACACTGAGAATCCATCTCACCCCAGAAAGAATGGCTATCATCAAGAGGTAAAATCAATCAGTAGCAAATGCTTAAGGGGCGGTAGGATAATAAAAGAACCCTTCTCCACTGTTGGTGGGAGTGTAGACTAGTACAACCACTATGGGAACCAGTATAGCGATTCCTCAAATCTGGGATTAGAGGTCTCACTCAACCCAGCCATTCTCCTTTAGGGTATCTTCACAGAATAGAAAATATGCCAGTAATATATGTGCATCAATGTTTATAGCAGCACAGTTTATCACAGCTAAATCTTGGAAACAACCCAATTGCCCATCAACTGAGAAGTAAACTAAAGTGATGTGTTGTTTTATATAGTAAAGAAGGATAAACTGGAAACTTTGATAGCTAAGTCATTACAACTTGAGACTATACTCATAAATGAAATAAATCAGATCCGTAAGTATAAATGTATTGTTTCACTAATGTGAGAACCTGAACAAGTAAATAAGGTTCAAGCTGTACAACAGATAATGTGAATTGGGAAAATAAATTGTTCAAAAGAAAAGAAACTGTGATGAGGAAAAGAGGCAAGGGAAAAACAAAAATGTATTTATATACAAAAAATTAAGATAGTTATATAGCAGTTATTTAGTGCATCAGAATGAAAGGTTTCCGCAAATATTGCTTGAACAAGATATCATGTTTGTATCTTGTACTCTGAATAACTGCTACAAAGACAACAATACACAATGTACTAATTATTGTAACTCTCTTGTTAACCTGTTTTGAAACTCTACTTTATTGCCATGTTTTGCTCTTACTAAAATACAAAATAAAAAATAATAGACCACACTTCCCTTTCATAAGATCTTCACCAAGGGAGATCTTCTTGGGTGAAAGAGCACTGTGAACAGGAATGGTGATAGCACCCCCTTGCTGAGTGTGAGCAGGAGGCACAGCTTTCAGCTTCAACTCTCTGTGCTACGCTGCCAAGGAAGCACCATCTCCCCTTCTGCAGTGCAGTTCTGAACTGAGTGGAATACAGACCAAGAGAGAAAATGCAATCTTGTGGATCTGGTGGGGTTGGGCTAGATTGGTAATTCATAGCATTATCCAAAAGCTTGGCAAGGGGTAAAACCATAGCAGGAGTGGCATGTGCGGCCAAAGTGTTGCTTGTTTACCAAAGAACTTGCCTGCCCTTATATGTGGTGAGAAGTGGTTGCTCTGGAAGGATGATGTGGCCCAGAAATCCTTGCCTCTAATGTGAGCATAATAACTTAGTTCTGGCTTTTGCAAGATAGATAGAAGCCATGTACAGCACTTCTAGTTCTGTCCCCCCCCCACACACACACACACAAAAAAAAGTCTTGTAAGATCTTTTACTTTCACTGTCTTTTTTCTCGGCAGTAAGACCTTTAAGATGGCATCACCTCTCTTAACTGAGTCTTATAAGATTGTGTAAAGTAGCGATGGTGTATTTATTTTTTGTTTTTTATCTCGTGCCAATTTGACACTACCTGAATGGAAAGCAAATTTCAGTAATATTTTGTCACTGGAATTTCAGGATTTATGTGAGACAGCCAATCTTACCTTAATTCAAGATGTTCTGTTACTGACTTTTCCTATTGTATCAGTCCAGTTAGGCTACAGATTTGGCTGTGGAGGGTCAGACCATTGAGAGTGTCTGACAATGCCTACGCTAAGAAATCTTAACATTCAGTGTGTATTCAAATATGTAGTTATTGTGGATAAAAAGAAAGCCTGATACTAAAAAATTAAGTGTGGACCCTTACATACTTTTTTTTTAATGCAGAATAAACTAGTCCTCAGAAGGAATATTCATTTAATATGTATTTTTAAAGGCTCTTTATTGAAACTTCTTTTCCAAATGAACATCTTCAGAGTTGACTGTTAAGTATTTTATGATGAATTAAATTTCAGTAGAGAAGGAACATGAAAGACTTTCTACTTTCAGCTTTATCTATGCAGTTATTAATTAATTAATTTTTATTTTTATTTTGGCAGAACTGGGGATTGAACTGCAGCCCTTGTGCTTGCCAGGCAAGCACTTATTCTACTGAGCCATGTCCCTGGTTCCTGTGCACAGTTATTTAAATATCTTAAGCAGAGGGAAAAATATTTCCCCTTGGATTCCTGAGTTTTTGTTTTGGAGAATGACTGGCTTTGAACTTATCTTGAGTCTCCTGCCTCAGCCTCCCAAGTTCTGGGTTCCACCATGTTCCATCAGGCCTGGCTGATTCCTGAATGTCTTCAACAATATCTACAGATTATTGAACTGGTTAGACAATATAGTAAAATTGATCATGTTCTATTTTTCACTTCAACCCTTCTACATAGAAAGAAGGATCTCTGGATGAGCACTGTCCACTTTCATGTCAGTAACTTTGGTGGGGATTATTCGCCTTTCCTTTCTCAGTCTGCACCACAGACTGCTTGAGAAGTTCACCAGTTCCTCTCATTTAGTTGCCTAAGGCAGAACTCACTGGAAGTATGCACTTTACTCAGTCACCAAGAAGTCCTGTCCAGTTGTGGGGAGGGGGTAGATTATGATATAAAAATGATCCAACTATGAAGCAATAGAGAAAGCTCTTCCTGCTTGGACAGAAATCTCTAACGCCCCTGATAAACTTCTTTTATGACTACACACCTCAGGGACTATTCCTCTCCTGTGAGACCTCAGTTGTGGTCTCCCTTCACCTGGCAAACACAGTAAGTGGTACTCCCAGGTTGTGCTCATTTTTAGAAAAGTGATCTAATTAACAGAGAACACTTTCTCCTACTCTTGGTAAAACAATGCCCCTTGAATTGACCCTTGTCATATTTTCCTCTCATCTCTCACAGGATCTGAGACTCTTAAGAAGCCCCTAATGGTTCTCTAGCTGTACTAGGTCTGAATTTATCTGTTAGCATGCTATCTGCAGTCATAGTTCTAATTCATATAAATTTCATGAACGAGAATATGTGTTGCTCTTAAATAGATTCTATGGGAGAGCATTGTTTTGAGTAATCTCCTGCACTAGACATCAACAGACTAGGCTAAAAGTCCAGTGGTCCACAATAAATTTCCATATCCCGCAGCAGAGGCTGCACTGCTTATTTGAACTTCCAAGAAATTAGGTTTATAGAGACAACAGTCAAATTTCCCAACCATGCCAGATAATGAAGTTTCCTCTGTGTGTACTAATCAGCTTTTTTCCTAAACTCTTCTGTCCTCCTGTCCTCACTTAAAAGGAAAGTAACTTTGAAACCTTGTCCCATGAATATGTACAATTATTATGTGTCAATTTAAATAAAATTATAGAAAAAGAAATGATAATGTACATTTTTGCTTCTAATTCTGCTTTCTTCAGCCCCTAGATCTCTCTATAAAAACCAACCTTTTTGTCCTACTCAGTGGGATATTAATTTTACTTTACAGAGTAAAATGTTTACCAGATTCTAGAATAAAAATTGAAGCCAATTAAGATTATTAAACTCAATTTTTCTCATTTTTTCTTTTGACCCTGCTCATACCTAGTGCCCTGGTTCCTATTGTTGGAAAAAGACTTACTTCAAATTTAGTGGCTTAAAACCATCTTATTTATGTGCCTGGAGTTCTTGGATTTGACATGTGCAGAGAGCAGAAATGGCTTTCTTCACTCTGTGGTACTGAATCTGTGAGCACTGGGAGCGATGCATCAGTTGGAGTGTATTAGCTTCTACAGACAGCTTCTCTCATGTACGTGGTGCCTGACTGGAGCACTGGAAGATGAAGCCTGGAGCTCTTGTTCAGGCGCAGCTTCCCTGTGACACGGCAGCCTTGAGGGCACTGGACTTCTAGCATGGAAGCTCATGGCTCTACTTGCAGATGCTCTAGCCAAGAACAGAAGTGCAGTTGCCCTTTTAAGGTACGCAGGAGCTTTTTACTTCATTCTGTGGGTTGTGAGTCACAAACTTACCTGATTCAAGGGAGAGAAAATTTAGATCTGATTTTCTTGGGATGGAGCAGAGTTCTAGAAACACCTGAAAGATACTATTTACTTTTTACTTATTGCTGGGACAAAATACCCGACAAAATTAAGGAAGGATAGGTTTATTTAGTTCACACTTTGTGTGGCTCCCAAAACACTGCAGAGCAGAGGAGCAGCAGTAGCTGGGGGTCTGTCAAGCCTCTGTCTCTTACTCTCACACCAACTGCCCAGACCAGAGCTCCTCCAACGAGGTAGCGAGAATATGAAGATCGGAAGATCGGAACTCCTCCAAGTAAGCGGTGCCCGCAGGAGCCTTCCTCAACCCTTTTACACACCCTTTAAATGCTGAGTCACTCTGGGGGAGTCGCTGAGTCACCCCAGCTAAGCTTCCGACTCCTCAAGTTGACACACTGAATCAACCACCACACCGCTGTAATCTGTTCATCTTTGGAGAATATGACCTGCCATGCCTGAAACTGTTTTTTGCAGATTTTAAGAGAATTTCGTCTGTAAAATTTGAAGCCTCAGGGATGAAGGCTCTTTGTAGATGAAGTACTCTGGGAGTCCAGAGTTGGGGGAATCTTTCATCACTGGCGTAAACCTGGCTGCATTATCGATATTCCTGGAAAAATGTGGCAAGCAAGAGGGAATACTAAACAGGGAAGACTGCACCTGGAGGTGGGAAGTACGGGACAGTGCGAGCACATAGCATCTCTAGAGTTCTCAACTTTTATTTGTGTCACTTAAAGCAAGCACTCTTTGGCTCTTCCGGGATGCTGAGGTATAAAGTGCTTTGACATTTTTTGAATTCTCATGATTTTGCTATCGTACCTCAACACATTTTATTTTTATTTCTCCCTGTCACTTTGGTTGTTTCATGATATTCTTCAAAATTTATGGAAGGCGCAGGGACCGATCCCAGCGTGCTGGGCTGGCCTGGCCCCCAGGGCGCACTAAGATGGAGACTGAGACTGGGCGTGGTGGCGCATGCCTGTAATTCCAGTGCTCTGGAGACTGAAAACAGAAGAATCACTACTGTGTAGTGAGACCCTGTATTCCCTGTACTAAAAGACATAAGAAAAAAAAAATTACAGAAAATACACCCATTTTCACTCTATTTTCCTGGTTGTCTCCTCCATTCAGTTTTGCTATCCTCTTGTTCTAAAAACTTCATGTAATACAAAAATGCACTATTTTTTATCTTTACTTGGTATGGTTTGACCTAAAGCATTTCCAAAACCCATTTCCAGGGGGGATTTCAGGCGGTGAGCAGCTGGCTGCTGGGGTTTGCCTTTGAAGAGCAGATCCTGTCCTCAGCCCCTTCCTGTGCAGCTCTTCTCCTGCTTGCAGTTTTCCAGGTTCCATGAGCCAAGCAACTTTCCTCTGTCATGCTGCTGTTGTCTTGAAACCAGCTGACTGTGGCTGTGAATGAACAAAAATAGAGCTTGCCTCTTTCAAGTTGTGTGTGTCAGGGATTTTGTCCTAACAATAGAAAGCTGACACATACCTATGTGTTGTTCGTGTACCATACCCTACATAATGATTGTCTTCTTGAACACTTTTAAAAGCAAATTTATTAAAACTTGAGACATTTAAAAAATTATTTCTGTATCCCATTGACTAGAAGAATGGTAAGACAATAGGGGTGGCTCACCATGGTCTGTAACCTAGGAATAAATGTGTGATTCACATCAAGGCAAGTGGCATAGCTAGCTGAAAATATGCTTTGGGTACCTGAATTGGACATTTGCTCTGGGGATAGAAAGTAAAAGAAGCACTCTCCTCCTCCTTAAAAAATAAGCTTCCACTCTGTTGGGGGTGTCAAAGTCTAAATACATACAAAAATAAATAACAGAATGGTAGGGAGACTGAAAGTGGCTTTCATAAAATGTCCACATCCTAATCCCCACAAACCTATCAATTACATTAGTTAACATGACAAAAGAGATTCTGTAGATGTGTTTAAATTAAAAATCTGAGCGGCAGAGATGATTCTCGATTATACTGGTGGCCCAAGTAAAACTTGATAAGTGAAAAAGATAGGCAATGCAAATGCAATTATGTAATGTGAAAATTCTGAATGACCATTGTTGAATTTGGACTATCAAAAAAGACAAGGAGCGTGTGGTGGATTAATCAATGGTGCACGTGGAACACTCAGCTGAAGTGAATCAGCATGGTGCTGGGGCTGGACGGCCCACCTGAGGAGCGCTGCCAATGACATAGATATGGAGCTGCAGAAGAAGATGACGTGCTGCTGATTTCCCCCCAGCAGCTTGTCCTGCTGGCTTTCCTGATAGGAACTCGGTGGTGATTGTGGGAGGAGCTTGAGTCCTGTCCTTGCTGCTGCTGAGGGTGGCTGTGGTTCTCCTCCTGTCCAGGGAGTTCTAATCTTCACCTTCAGTGTTGCTTCCTGGCTCCAGTGCAGATCCCTCAGCCTACTGACACAGATCCCTCTTCTTGCTAGCACAGGTTTTCTAGCTTCCACCACTGACCTTTGGGCCTTCCTGGGGGCAGATCCTTGATACAGACTTGCATGAGACATAATTGTTGGCTCCAGGCCTTCAGTCCAACTCATGGGGGACACTGTCTTGGGCTTGTGTCCTTCAAATGGACTCATGCAAGACATTGCTTCGGGATCCAGGCCCTCCGCTGGATTATTTGTATCTCTAGCTCATGAACAGATCTCTTGTACTCCTTGCATTCGGACTTTTTGGGTAAATATTATAATAAAGTAGTCCTATAATTTATGTATCTTGTTTTAAATCCATTTACTTGCCAACCCTGATTGCAACAGAGTGAACCTGGAAAAGACAGGAAAGAATACGGTCTAGCTGCCACCTTGATTTTAGTTGATTAAGAACTATTGTGGATTTCTAATTTTCAGGCTGTGAGATAACAAAATTGTGTTGCTTTAAGCCTTAAGTGTGTGGTAATTTGTTGTAACAGTGGTAGCAAGCTGCTGCAAACAGCAAAGTTAACTGAGATAAGAATCTCTTTTTTAAAAAGTCAGAGGTAAAGAAGGTAGAAATTGCCAAAACACTGGAATTTCTACCTTCATGCCATATACACATCTATGCTCCTCTCCCAAATTTAACTATAAAAAAAAATAATTGGGCATATGGGAAAATTTTTGTTGGTGCAGAGTGTGAAAATCTTATGGAATTTATAGTCCAGGAACAAAACAGTGTTGGTAAAAATACTAGTACAGCAAACTATGAATGGCAGTTCCAGTGCTTCAGTGTGTCCCCTCATTACTTTGGATTTCTATTTTCTTCTTGAGAGTAGGATGTTTTTAAAGGCAGTTGTTTGTGGTAGTGGCTCACTCCATTGAGATTAAGGATTCAGTACTCAGGTAGATCTCTTGAGCCTTCATTTCTTTTATACCTCAGAGAAGCATCTTTGCGTATTCTGCACCTGCACTGACAACTGTGGCAGAGTGGAAAGTCCATCTGCCTTGTTGGAGCCACGGACCTAGCTCCTCCTTGTGTTCCATGTCTGCAAGTTGCTCTGATATTTTTTCTCAAAGTTTTCATGTAATGTCATAGTTTTATGTTTGCAGCAATTCTGGAAAGCCTCATTCCTTATTACTTAAAGACATTAACCTACTTGGAAAAACTGAGATTGCAATTGGGATGCAATAAGGGTTGTTCAAACAAGTGGTATGGTGGTGACATATGAGATTATGGCATGGCAAAGCTGTCTGGGGAAGTAGGCATGACCCATCAGTTATAAGATCCCAGAACACACGCACAGGACAGTCCCCAAATCCTGCATGTGGACTTCTTGTGAAACTCGAGCAGATTTCCAACAGGATGGCCTAGACCTAAGGTCAGCATGAGGCATGGGACTCCAGCACTACCTTCTCCAGTACCTATCAGTACCTGTTTACAGAAGATCTTGCAAGTTTCCTTGCAAATTGGACAGTATAAAAGGACACCAAGAATAGCTTGCTATCATGGCTTTCCTAGCCTGCTCTGTGTTGTACAGGGTATACTTTCACCTTGTTTTTTCCTCTCTTACTTGGTCCAAGCTTGCTAAGCAGAGCCAGCTCCTTCTTTACCCTTCATCTTACTTTTTTCAAATAAATGTTGCCTTTGATTTTTCACTCATTTTATTCAAATCTCTGTTTTTGACAATAGGAACCTAGAATCTAACTTCAAAAAGGGAGGTGAGCAACCCAAAATCAGGTAACATTTATCTGGTGGGCCACTTTTAGAAGTTTCTTGATAAAAAGCAACTTCTAAAAGTGGGCCAGGCAGGAGAAGCTAGGATAGTCCAATAAAATTTGGACATAGACATTCAGAAGAAAAGTTTAGGAACTGAACTAGGTAAGACCCATATTGAGTACAATTTTTGTTTCCCCTAGGGAAGGAGATGCACTGTGGGACATGATTTTATCTGTCAATCAGCCCTAAATATTTGGCATAAGCTAAAAAAAATTCAGGTGTGACTATAGACACCTATGGTACAGTTGCTGAATGTGGCCTTTCTATGTTCAATAATCAGGACTCAGTAGAGGGACAATTGAGATTCTTGTTTCAAAGGTAAGAATGAAAACTTGGAATGTGATTTTACCAAGCCACTGCCTGGGTCATGCTCCAAGTGTGAGGCGGCCAACATGCTTGACTCATGGCCCTGGAAGTGTGACTGTCCTTACTTCCAGATAGGGAAGAGGCAAGCCAGATCCTTCATTTCCTGCTCTGATGACTGAAGAGACCCAGGGGAACATGCAATGCCCCTATATACCAACATCACCATCTCCTCCAAGGAACCTTGGGTAATCTTGGATATCGTGGGTCAGTCAATTCATTTAGTTCATTCTGTTTTGATTTAATCCTCTAGAAAATCTTTCTCTGGATCCATAGCCATGGTTAGGGTCAAAGTGACCTGATCAGATATTCTTTGCAGCTATATTAACAAACTGCAAAGTTAACTTTGAGACAGAGACTAGAAGTCTTGATTCCCCATCAAGTCAGAGCTATTTCAGAGACAAGAAGTTACTTGTGGTTAACACAGGAATGGCTAAGTTTCAGGCCATGCTCTTAGATACCCCTGAAATTATTATGAAAACTTGCACTACTATTCACTCTGCTTCTTTGATGCTCAGAAGTTAGCCTTATGCAAATAGGCAGGACATTAGTGACCTGCCCCTCCAAATACCTGATGAGGTGTGTTTCCCTGATTGGAGCTGCCTTGTCAATTATCTATAAAATGTAGGCTGGAAATTCTATATGTCCTAAAGGCAGTCCATATTCTCAGGCAAGTCACAGCCATGATTGTAAAGAGCACCAAAGTCTGTTTGGAAAATGAAAAGTCTGACAGAGAAGCCAAAAGGGCAGCCTTACTTCCCCTGAACGCTCCACCCTTACTCCCAGTTCCTGAGGGACCATTAATACCAGTCTATACTTCCCAGCAAAGTAAAAAGGCCTCAGAACAAGGGGAAACTAGAAGACACTCTGGTGGTCCCTATAAAACAACTAGTTTTTTACCAAGAGGCCCAGTGGAAAGCTATCAAACACTTCATGATTCCTTCCATATGGGAAGAGATGACACATTGGAAATGGTCACTCAAGTTTCCACAAGAATAGGACTACCCCACCGTTGCCAACTTGGTCACTTTGTACCTAAAATAACCTGGGCAAACCCAAGCCACCTCCTTGGTAAGAACCAGTACAGAGAGGCCCATACCCTGGGGGTGACTGGCAATTAGACTTTACCCATATGCCACCATGTGGAAGATTTAAACTGATGTTAGTCTTAACTGAGACCTTTACAGGTTAGACTGAAGCCCACTCTAACCATTTAGAAAAGGCTACAGAAGTAGTCAAAGTGCTTCTTAAAGAAATTATCCCTAGATTTGGACTATCCCAGTCCCTATAGAGTAACAGTGGACCTTCTTTTATAGCCCAAATAGCTCATAGAATGGCAAGGATATTAGAAGTAAAATATCATCTTCATTCCTTCTGGCAGCCTCAGTCTTCTGAGAAGGTAGGAAAAGCCAAGTTGGCCTTAAAGTGAGATCTGACATGACTGAAAACAGATATCCAAGCCCTCCAATTGCATGCCCCAAAGTGTAGTCAATTTGAACCCATTTGAGATGTTATGTAAGATTATAGTAAACTCAGAAATGACAGGGTTCTTATAATATCTTATTAATCTTGGACAACTACAACAGGCTTTTGAAATGTATGGGAACAGAATCCTGACAGCTCCTGGTCCAGGAGGACCAACCACTCTTCATCCTAGAGACCAAGTGCTCACAAAATCTTGGGGAGAGGGAACACTGCAGAGCAGTCCAGTTCAAAATGGAAGAGCTCTTACTCAGTGATCCTTGCTGTACCCACTGCAGTAAAGGTGGCAGAGATAAACATATCTTTCTAGAATAAAGCCAGCTCCTCTTGAACTTCTGAATGTCAAGATCAAAAGAAGAACTGCTCCTAAGGGCCTCTGGAAGACTTGAGATGTCTCTTCAAATAGCAAGACTCCAACACTACTACAAGAAATATAGAAATCAACCTGTTCCTCATATTTCGGCTGATAGTGAAACACAATGTCCATTGACTCTTTTCTCTTTGTGTTCTGACAGCTTTTCTTTGCTTCAGTGCTGTCAGTTTAGCCACAGCATCCCAAAGCAGTTGGAGAGCACGTCATTTTCAGTTGGTAGCGTCTGCAGCCCTTTCCAACGTGAAGCTAATTAAGACAGAGATTTCCACTTCCTCAGCACTCCATAAAGAATCATAGGGATTTGTGGCTCTCAAAGTGAAATGACGTAGGAGATCAGGGCACAGTAAAGCAGGCTGGAGAAGGAGGTAGAACCTGTCAGTTACAAGATCCCAGAACACACAGACAGGACATTTCCCAAATCCCTGCCTGTGGCTTTTTGTGAGAACTAGAACAGGTTTTGAACAGGATGACTTAGAACTGATGTCACTCCAGCACAGCTTCTGAGGTCCCATTTATGGAAGGTTTTTTTTTTTTTTTTTTTTTTTTTTTGTTTGTTTTTTTTTTTTTAGATTTGTACAATGTAAAAAAGCACAGGCACCAAGAAGAGCTTGCTATCAGGCTTTCCTCACTATAGCTTGCTCTATATCCCCCAGGGTGTACTTTCACTTTGCTGTTTTCCTCTTTTACTCAAGATCACTCTACAGAGTTTCTCCCTCATTCTTCTTTTTACCTTTTCAAATAAACTTTGGCACTACTTTTTGCGTGTTTTGTTCAATTCTTTCTTTGAGATGAGAAGAACCTGGAATCATACTCCAGAAGAAGTAAGCAACCTTAAAAAACCAGTAACATTTGTTTGGTGAGCCATTTTTACAAGGAGCTACCCTGTAACAGTGAGAGGGTGATGTCCTGCTTACAGTGGCCAGAGCTGAGTCTTGAGAACAAATAAGACTCTAGAGGATTCCTTTCCTGGTGGACGAGGGAAATGGGGCAGCCCCGGCTTACATGTCGGCTGTGGCCAGAGGGGGACTGTTGGGCTTTGGCTCAGGGAGCACTGACTGGTACAGTTCTGATGGCCAGGGCAGCAGACTTCACACACATATGGCTGCAGGGCTCACACTGGAGCCATCTAAGAGCTTCTTTAGAAAATGTGGTGTCTTCCCCTGACTCACACCTCTACACACTAGCCTTATCACTTAGCCTTTAAGCCCCTCATCCCTATAGTTCCCCTTTCAAGCAGTTTCTTGTATTTTTGTGACACTGGGACTCCAGACAGAAATAAAAATGTAGAACACTGGTTCTAAAGATGCACCCTTAAATGTCATCAATAAATGTCATAACGCTCTTGTCCACCACAAGACACCAAAAAAAGTCTCGCCAGCCTAACTCCTGTAAAACAGGACTGTTCAGATTCACTCTCTGGCTCCATAGATATGTGAGCTTCCTTATATATTTTCTTAAATTAAAAAAAATATTTTTTAAAAATAAAAAATTATTTAAAGAACATCAGAAACAATACAGAATTTCACTAAACAAAATGATAGGAATCTAACAATGGCTGCTATAATGCGTACTGTTGTCTTCAGACTTTTGTTCTGATCGCCAGGTACAGGTAATCTAAACAGCTAATTTGAAGACAGCACTGTGCAGTGCAACAAATACTGCCGAATTCATATTATTTTGTTTAGTAAAATTCTGTACCATTTGTAATTTTTTTCCTTTTTATTACTATTTTGTATCATCTTTTTTTAAAAAAAAAAACCCCAACAGATTACCAGATATAAGCATTGGTCAAAAAATTAAAAAGAAGAAAAAATTGAAGCAGTAGTTCTTTTTCATAGAACTCAGCAGTAGTTGTCCAAGCTATCCTATGAATATCTGTATATGTTTTACCTTCCTTCCTTCTTTTCTCATTTCCCTCACCCTCATGGTTCTTTCCCTGTGAACATTTTCTATCCCTTTTATAGTACCTATGGTACCATTGAGATTTTACTTTTTCAGGTTTCTGTATAGTCATGTGCATGAAGAATTTACATCCAGTTCTCAACTTCAGATCCCTGTTAAATCGTCTTTATTCCTCATCCTCCATAGACAATGGGTTTCGTGCGCAATCAAGACTTTTCGTTGCCTTCTCCTTTTCCTTTCTTCCTCTTCTCATCCCTTTCTCCTTCCCAAGCTTCTCTCTGAGTATTTTTATCTCTTTCTCCCCCCCAAATCCATTCTTTGCATTTGACAATGGCGCTCGTGCTGGGAGGGAGCCTTGTGCATGTCTGGCTGCAGCTGCAAAGCCTGCATGTAGCCTTCAAGCCTCTCCCCCTTGTGTATGCCAGCCGGTGCTTTGCGTTATGTTTCTGTGCTCCTCATTTGTTGTGTCTGTCCTATTGAACTCTTCTTACTGGACTCAGGATTGACCTTGGCCTCTTGATCCCAGTGCACCATTATTCATCACAATATCTCCAGGCTCACTGTTTTCTGTTCATTCAACTCAGTGATTGCTTGGTATCCAGGCTGTGCCATACTTGGCATACCTGGCAGAGCACGTCATGCTGGTGAAGAAACAAATCCTTATGAGGGCAGAGCATGATGGTGCACACCTGTGTTACTAGCACTCGGAGGCTGAGGCAGGAAGGCTGCCTCATGAGTTGGAGGTCAGCCTGGCTATATTGTAAGCTCAAAGTGAACTTAAAATATAGAGTAAGGTCCTGTCTCTAAAAACCACAAACCCAAAACATCTCAATAGGGTTAAAGGAAAATCATAAAATCAATTAGTGAAATTAGCCATGCAGCCTGAAAAAAAATGTGAGGTGTTGGGAGACTTGTAAATCATTGTCTTACCCAGAGAATGGGAAGTCCTTTCACTTCTGCATAACAAAAAAAATATCAGCAGTATTTACGACATTATGAGAAGGTAGAACTGTAAAACCTGGAACTTACATTATCATCACTACAAAAAAGTTCAAAAAGAGACTTGGAAACTGGATAGGCATGTATACATTTTTTACTCACTTGAGAAATAATGATGAGTTTCGCTGAATTCAGGCACCTATAATAATTGAATGACACTAGAATACCCATCTTTGATAGGACTAAACAAAAAAAATGGGGATATAAAGGAAGGACCATTCTGTGTTTGTATGAACAGTACAGTTAGGATAAATATGCAGTATTTTTGCGTAATTCTATGAGAAGAAAGATTTGCACTAATAGTGTTTGGACAGGACATCCTGTCAGCTTCTTGTACTATGGATAACCACTAGGAAGATAACAATGTAAAAAGTATTAATCATTGACACTGTACTATAATTCAGCTTTTAAAAAAGATAAGTATATAGCTACATTCTCTTAATTCATTGATTAGAGGCATCTGCTCTAATAGTGTTTGTAAGCAGAATATCATGCATGCACCTTATACAACAAAAAACCACTACAAAAACAATATGCAATGTATTAGTTATTGAATCTGTCCTACTAATTTGATTTAAAACTGTCTCATTGCTATTTGTTCTTCAATAAAATAAAATAAAGAAATAATGATGAAGATTAATTACATGCTAGGGATTAGTAAATGCTGATCAGATTGAATATATAAGTGAATTGGATTTAAATTATGTATTAAGGAACTTGTACCAATGGTCATGAATTCTTTGAAATGGTTAAAGAGGAGCAATTAAACTTGGTTAATTTTATTTTTTAATTCAATTTTGAAGAGTAAAAACAGAAGCAAAGCAAATAGGAAAAAAGACAGGAATAAGGTAACATACAACAATACGCATGCTACAGATTTGCAAAACAGTGACAGCTAATTAGCAATGGTTGCTGTATCATCTATTTTTATTGTCAAATCTGTTGCTCAGATAAATAGATATAGTGATGCAAGATTGGGGAAGTGATTGAGCATTGGCGCTTGCTTTCAAGAAATATTAATTTTTTTCTTGTCTTTTTTTGTTTTAATTCATTTTAAAGAGGGTATAATAATTGATAAGACATTAGAAATGGTTCACATTCAGAAGACCAAGATGAGAGGTATTCAACCATGGGTTTTGTATTACATATTACCGGCCGGGGAGATGGCTCAGTGGAATAAGCACTTCACTGGCAAGTGCAAGTGACTGAGTTCAATCCTCGATTCCACAAAAAAAAAAAAAAAAGACTATGTATTACATATTACTGTCCTTGATGTAGTTGCTCAGATTACAGATATCAGCATAACAGAGTTAGTCAAGGTGAAAATTCTACACGTTAACTGCTATCTAAAAAATAAAAAAAAAATACTTGATGGACATTAAACTTGGTTTACACAGGGAGCTTGTTCAAAGCAAGGAGAGTAAAAATTATGAAAGTAAATTTTCTTTGCACTTCCAGGTGCTGCTTACTGAAGCAGCACTTACAGGTGCAAACATTTGATTCCTTGTCAGCTCAGTATATCAAGGTTTTGCCTCACCCAACCTGCTGGGGTCTCAGATTGTAAACCGGTGTAGTGAGAATGCTATGGGCCTTTGTATCCTAAAGGAGTGGTGTGAAGTACAGCGGACTTTGACCTTCAGCTAACACCACAATCCCCATAATCCACTGGACTCCAAACACCCCACTGGCTTTAGCAAACCTATTTTTCCATGTGTTCTATTTCCAAAGACTCTAAAGAAAAGCCTGGGAAGATGACACAATACAGTACAGTGTAGGGGCGGGCAGTGGAGAGAAAAGAAAAGGACTTGTATGTTTCCTTAACAATTGTGGCCAAGAGATAAGACTGCTTATGCAACTTTGCAGCCTATAACTCTGGGAGAGGGAGAGCTGTGAAACCAGAATGGGAAGTTACTATCTGCAGATAAACACACAGTTCCTTCTAGCCAGGGAGCGGGGAGTGAGTGTGGCTGGGCTAGGAGAACTTATTCATGTGCATAAAGTAATAATATTTGGAGCATGACTTACACAGGACTGGATCTTTGTTTGTCGTTACACATTTTGTTTGTGGGGAGTGATTAATTGCAGTCTACATTAGAGCAACAGTTTATCCAATAAAGCACAGGACTCTTAAGAGACTTTCTGCATCATGTATTTTAAGCGACTTCCGGCGTCCAGGGTGCCACATGCTTCTGCTGTTGGACTCTCGCTCATCTCCATGTCACAGACTCTTACTTTCTGAAATTGGCTTTGGGAACTTTTGGGGCCAGTTGGAGAATTGTAAAGGAAGTCAGTTATCAGTGCAACTTCTGGCTATTACCAGGAAATGACCTAAAAAGTGTAGATAAATATACATAGTAGAAGTTGAATAACTTTTCTTTTTCTTCCAAAGGTAGTCTGGAGAAGTTTAAGGGTCGGTTCTTTTTCTTTATGAAGGAAAATTAATGCCCCCTCCTGGCTGCTCTGGGTTCTGAGTATTGCCACACAGTGCCTCTGCCTCTCTTCTGGTGGGTGAGTCAGGCTTCAGAGGAAGCCTTTGCTTTATTAATTCTGTGGCAGCAGAGACTTTGATGAAAGGATGTTTGAACCAATAATCAGTTTTTAAATTTATGATTTATGTCCAGAAGAGAAGTAGATCAAGATAATTTCTAAGGACACTAACAAGCTAATCAGAGAAATTATCTTGGGACAGAAGGACTCTGCAGCAGCATGTAGGAATGGGGTGAGACCTGAATGCACATTTAAGTCTGGGTTGAGTATTTCCTAGAAAAGGGTAATGCCAGAGTTTTCTGGTCCAGCTCTTACCTGGGGGAAGGGGTGAAGGCTTAATGCTGTGTAGCTTGTCAGATGGTCTGAGTGTCTAAATATTCATGTGACTGCTAGTGACATTGAGTAAACTCAGGTTATTAAGACTGAATTGTTGCCCATGTGCTTATATGT
>PVKA01032357.1:0-11575 GCA_004027165.1 Ctenomys sociabilis
TAGGGTTAAGACATATATTTACACTTCAACTTCTTAATCTTTTAATTCTGTTTAAGTCTTTCTGGATACCTTTTACCCTTACTCTGGCTTGTCTTTCCTATGTTATGTATATAAACCCTTCTCATTCTCTTCCAATTTCTCTTATTTTTTTTCCCAACTAAATATTCTCTTACAGTTTTCTTGTTCCTTTTCTCTTCTTGTAATTATTATGGAAAAAGTATTAAAACTATTTTCATAAACAAAAACTATTTTGATTTGTCTAGGCCAGCTATAATTTCTTCAAGTCACTTGCAGTATTCAGTATTGGGCCATTTGTTTCCTATCTGCTTCTTGTTTATCTCTGTCTTTAATCCTATACTCAAATGGAGCATGCTTTCCGTGCAGGTAAGAAAAAATTCTGGTTTTGATAAGTAGTGATCTCAGTACATCCATCATCGTATGAAAAGATTTCGTTTAGGCTTCAGCACTGTACTTCATCATGTCCTTCTTTGGAATATTTCCTCTCTTAATGCCCATGATATTCAACTTCTAAAGTTTCTTTTGTTTCTCTGATTACTATGCTTGATGTCTTTTTTGATCTCTTTCTTGTCTGTCTTTTGTTTGAGCATGTACTATTATTGAAAAAGGAAATGAATTTCTTGCATGGATATTGGTTCTCACAAGACTAGGCAGACTGAAGAAATAAACTTTGAAAAGTGAGTAGGAACAGAATGAGTTGAGGCAGCAGTAGATGGCCACAATCAGTTCTCAGTGCCCGATCAATGAAGGTTCCATGACGGCTGGGGAAAGCTTGGATATCTTAGCCCACTCTCAATTCCATTGTCTGCTGTGGTAAATGCTTGATTGAGTCTAAATGCTTTTGTCATGGTTTGATTTCTAAAATTCACTTTAGTCCTTAGTAAACTTGTTTGCAACTCTGCAAATTCTAAAGCTATGATGGATTGATTAAACTTACCAAAGCTAGATTAAGTCACTATTTGGCCGGCCCTAAATTACCATTTTTTATTCACTGAATCCCACAAAAGAAAGAGCATCATCATTGTCAGCAGAAACCTTACGGAGCTATCCTTCCTCTCTCTGCCCAATAAAATATACTACACAGATACCAAAAACTAATAGTGTTGAAAACATATTTGTAGTTAAAGAGGAAATATCTCCATTCGTTTTCAGTATTTTATGTGGAAGGAAATAGTACAAAGTGTGTGCAAAAACTTTACAAGCTGTTTTCTAGAACTTTTAAATGTCACTCCTTTCTATTCTTATTTTACTTTTGGTATACTTTTCTAGGTATGGTTTATTCCAAACTATGTTTTTAATTATTCCAATGTCCCCATACCATTATGTTAAAAAGCAACAAAATTAAGGTGCATTTTCAAATTGTGTTTCTTCCATGTAACTGCCAAAGAATTTGAGGTCTTAATCTCATTTTAAATCACTATGTTACTCCACTTTCTTTTACCGACTGCTCTGTACCTCTAATATTTCATGGAATCCTCCTGGCTGTACAGTCTGAGTTATTTTGAGTCAGTATCTTTGTTTTCACTGTTCACACTTACTGCCTTAACCAGAAGTAGCCACTTTATATGCATAGAAATTGTGCATAGTATTTTAAAAATGCATATTTCAAAACTTCATTTATGAATGTATGATACAGTTCTTTTCCTTTACAATTCTTTTCCTATGGAATCGATTTCTATAGTAATCTCACAGTCCTCTGCACTGGTAATAAAACTTTCCACACAACCTGATATGTAATCTGGTTTAAGATTGTGGACAATGGAAAGAACTTCCTGATTATTATCTCTGAATCCTGTTTCCCCTCATTGCATCCTCTACTGTTTTTTTCTATAATTAAAACTATGTAAAAGATTCTCACTGACCATTATGTGTCCTGAGAGGTTTTAGTGCATGGCTACTTCCTGGAGAGTAAAGCTGAAGGTATTTCCATTGGCTTTCTACTTATTTAATGTTCATAGAATTGTTCCTTGAACCTGAATCCACTAGTCAAACTCAGAATCTTTCTGGTGTTCATATAAATTTTACACACACACTTAGAATAGTTTGCTTTATTGTATTTTGTATTTATTTCTGAAATTCAGTGAATTTAGAAATTAGCTCATTCTTAGCTCTCTCTAAATAGTTTCTAGTAGATAACAGTATAAAATAAGAGCAACAGAAGGCATTGTTATAAGCATATGGTTCTATTTGAAGCCTCCAAAACTTTTCACATTGTAAATGCTTCAATGATGTAAATTTTTCACTTATTTTCAAGGAACATCCATTGAGAACATGGAAAATAAAACTACAGCATTGCTGACAGAGTTTGTTCTCACAGGACTCCCATATGAACTAGAGTGGCAGATCCCCCTGTTCCTGGTATTCATCACAATATACCTCATCACCATGGTGGGAAACCTTGGTCTGATGGCTGTCATCTGGAGAGACCCTCACCTTCACATCCCCATGTACTTGTTTCTTGGGAGTTTAGCTTTTGTGGATATCTGGTTGTCATCCACAGTGACACCAAAGATGCTGGTCAACTTGTTAGCCATGAGTAAGTTGATCTCCCTCTCTGGATGTATGATACAGTTCTTTTCCTTTGCAATCAGTGCCACAATAGAATGCTTTCTCTTGGCAGCAATGGCTTATGATCGCTATGTTGCCATATGCAAACCTTTGCTTTATCCAGTTATTATGACCAATAGACGATGCATCCAACTATTAGTTTTATCATTTGTAGGTGGTTTTACTAATTCTTCAATACATGAAGGGCTTTTATTCAGATTAACCTTCTGCAGTTCCAATGTAATACATCATTTTTATTGTGACATTGTACCCTTGTTAAAGATTTCTTGTACTGATCCTTCCATTCATTATTTAATGCTTTTTATTGTGTCAGGCTCAATTCAGTTATTCACTGTGGTGACTGTGATTGTCTCCTATACATTTGTTCTCCTTACAATTTTAAAAAAGAGGTCTGTAAAAGGCACAAGGAAAGCTTTCTCCACCTGTGGATCTCATCTTTTATCTGTGTCTTTATATTATGGCAGTCTCGTCTTCATGTACATGCATCCTGCATCTTCACAAGTAGATGATCAAGATATGATGGACTCTTTATTTTACACAGTTATAATTCCTGTGTTAAATCCCATAATCTACAGCCTAAGAAATAAGAAAGTAATAGATTCATTAACGAAAGCATTAAGGGGAAATGTTTAGAATTATACTTTAATATATTTTCTTTAAAATAGTTACAAAATTCTACAAGCAAGTTAGGTTCTGTTGTTTTTGGTACATGTTAACTTAATTTGGAGTTCATAGCTTCAGTGATTAGTATATGATGAAGTTCATTAAAGATTTGTGGATGTCATTTAAAATTATATAAAAATTAATTAGGTAATCCAGCTATGATAATTAAAGAGGAAAACAAAACATTTTTCAGCCTTGTATGTTCTTCTGTGTGGTTTTATAAATGAATATAGTGCTAACTAGTGTACTTCGCCAGGCCTGGTTTAATCATGTTGTCTGTGATATTAATACAAGTATACAAGGTGGAGGTTTACATCATATTACTTCATCAAGGCAGTAGGTTTGTATTTGAATTAAATATCATTAATTCAATTGTCTATTGAAATTCCTCTTACTCTGTTATTTGGTTGGAAAATGGTGAATTTCAGTTTTTGTAAGATTTCTACTTGTATAACACATAGAGAAATAATCAGAAACAGGAAAGAAGAATAAGTAAGGAAGAAATTACAAAACTAGGGAAAGTAACAAATGACCAGAAGATACTGTTAGCTCAGTGTCTTCATAACAGTAAGGAGAAAAAGTTATCTTCTCCTGACTACTAAAGATGTTTGTCTTCTAAGGACGTGTTTCTACTTCACTAGTCAGTCTTAAGAGATTCACTATCTCACAAAGATAACAGATTAGACTGAAGATTAAATTTTGTAGGTATGGACAATAAAAGTGACAGAATAGGAAGGAAATTGTCTCAATCTTTCCCTAAATTAAAAAAAAAATAGATCCAGTAAAATACAGAAATTCATTATATTTAAATGTTATAAAATATGGCTTTTTAAATGAGGAACTTTAAATTTTTATTACAGAAGTTAAAATAATGTTAAAATGATACAATTTCAAAGTGTCTAGTGGGTAATTGAACAAGACATTAAAACAAACAAGAATTTAAATGTTTTGTACCTTAAAAATTGAAACAAGCTAATTCTATATTCTTTAAGTGCAATACATCATTAGTCTTTAGATCAGCTAAATGAAATATTGTAATCTCTATGTTTTTTGCTTTTAGACAGATCAGCAACATTGTTATACTCCAAATTTTATTTTAAACAGTCATTCAATCCTACTTATTCTGGCTTACTGACCATGCAGCCAAGTATTGACCAGAGCCCATGAATTCATAGACAGCAAAATAATTGGGTTAAGTGATTGAACAGCCAGGTGCTGAAACTTCTGTATGATGTATTTTTTATCATTACTATGCTGCAGAGATGTTTCAGATGTAGCTTTGATTGATGTGGCTGTCTAATTTTGGATGGTTCCTTCATATCTTGCAGAATAGCTAGCAAAATAAGCATGAGTATTTTTCCTCTGATAATTGATCTTGTGAACTCCATATGAGACCATTGATGCTAGGTTGGAGAGGGAGCGAGGATTGGAGATTGTGGAAATTTGGGCCACTCATTCATGTAACTTTACTTTTGCTATAGAACCTGTCTAGGCCTAATCATATATATATATATATATATGCTGCCTGGAAGTGAAAATGAAATACTGCTGACAAAGTTTATCTATGTAGAACTCTGATATCAAGAGTCACAAATTTCCTTATTCTTGCTTTTCTTGATTACTTGTCTTATCGCCATCTTAGGACCTTGGGTCTTACTGCTTTCTTCTAAAACTTGAAAGTGAACAAACATTCTAATGTTTTGTGACCCAAAAGTTTTGAGGGCTGGATTTCATCATAATTTACAGTCTTTAATATATTAGGAAATTCATTGTTTGGTCATTAATGCCATTCATTTCTAACCACTGAAATTCCATACACATTCCTACTGATGATGAATTACTACTGAGACCCTAAAGCATACTCATGTGTACTTCACAATCTCTAGTCATTTCGCTACTTCATCCTGACTCTGATGTCTGCCAAGCATTACTATCAGATGACTGTTCACTTATAGAATTCTCTTTTTTTTAAGAACCTGGGATTGAACTCAGGCCCTTGCACTTGCCAGGAAAGCATTTATTCCACTGAGCCATCTCCCTGGCCCTTCTTTTTTTTTGGTATTACTTTCATTTTGGTATTTTCCATGTTCACAGGCTTCTATTTTAAACAATATTTAGAGTTCTCCACAATTTACAATTATACAACACAATCCAAGCAATGAGAAAGTCTGTTGCAGCAAATAACAGAAGTGATAGGAGGAAAGTCAGGAATATTTTATGGCTTTGAATGCTCTGATAAGATTTAGTGAACACATCACATAAATAAAGTGCTGTGAGCCTTCCATGGTGCATCACAAACTTGGCTTTAACGAGCAGTAACATAAAGCCAGTATCTGAAACTTTGGAGGGGTGTTTGCAGAAGAAATGTTCAGACTTTTGAGCATGTGATTTGCAGGATCTTATTTTGACATGAATTCTTCAATTATGATTGTTTTGGCTGTTCTTGGTCACCTATTAACAGCACAGCCTTGTCCCATTTAGCAATGGTTTTAATTAGAAAGTCAGTCCTCACATTGTCAACGTTTGACACCAGATTGGAGCCCTACTCGGGAGTGTTAACAGATGGATACATGTACTCCTGGGTTCATGTGCTCCAGTGCATCCAGGTCCCTGGAAATCCTAGTTCTAAAATGATCAGAAAAGGACTGAAGATTAGGAGCAGCAGGGTTTGGAAGTCCCTGGGCAGTCAAGGTTCATCCAGAAACATTAACATCAAAAGGCCATTTTACCATCAACTGCAGAAAGGATCACTTTTTCTTTTTCATTCTCTTCCTCTGGAGCTGCTGCCGCTGCTGCTGCCATTGACACTCATGCCCAAGTCCATGCTGGGCCCATCCTCTGGCTTCTGGCCACTCAGGGTGCAGGGTGCGGGCAGCTCTGGAGGAGCATGTCACCTCACTTATAGAATTCCGATTAATCACTGGTCTCTTAAATACATTTCATGGCTGTCTTTACCACCAGATTGTATGAAATGACACGTATATACATATATTTCTCTATCTCTATATTTCTAGCATGTGTTTTTCATATTTATCATTTATCTATTATCTATATGTATAATCTTCTTATTATCTATCAATCTGTCTCTATAATCTCATTCCTCACCTGACACAGATGACATACCAAAACTTCATTTGATATTCTTTATAAGAAAGTTTTAGTTTAACACTGTCCAATTCTTCTCATTCAATATATTTAAAAATAAATTACTGCAAGTCTTCTGCATACACCTTATCCTCATACAGACATCTTTACAGAGAATCCCCTTACTCTCCTTCAGCTGTCCTTTTTTACTTTTCCAAAGAAAATTTATGAGTGGCATAAAGCAATGGGATAGTTTATGCAAGACTGTCATGCAGGTGTTCATACAACTCAAAATTAAAAAAGATTAATAAAAGGATTAGGGATATAGCTCTGTGCAAAGCTACATTCATGGATTCTATCCATATTATTTCAAAACCAAACCAAAGAATCACAATACAATTTAGTATATTTCTATTATTTCTACAATAGAAACAATGAAGAAATTGAGGAATAATTTTTACAGCTATTCAAAAAATGATGAAGCTGGTATATAAAGCTTTCTTTTCCACAGAACTCTAAATGACACCATTCTTCTTTATTTTAAAGAGAATAGAAAAATAACACATAAGACATTAGAAATGATAAAGAATTTAAGAAAAAAACCAAGACGATAAGTATTCAACAGTGGTTGTTGTATCACACATTGTTGTCTTCAGATTGCCAGATATAAATATGTAAAATTGGTCAAAGTAAACGTTTTAATCATTAAAGGCTACCTTCAAACAACTGATGGAAATTAATAGTACAATCCTCTTAGCTGTCCTGCGTATGTACATACACGATGTTTTCCCTTCATTTTTTATATTCTATTTTCCTTCATTGCAATTGTTTATTCCTTTTGCTCAGTTTCTTTCCTTTTTACTGTATCTATTGCACCTTTCATACTTGATTTATTCTTTCAGGTTCTTACACTAGGAAGACAATATGATGTTTATACACGTGGGTCTGATTTATTTCACTTATAAGTACAGCTTCTAGTTGTTCTTTTCAAAACATCTTTCCAAATGTCACAGTTACCATGGTGCAATTCAAAATTTTTCAATAGAAATAGTGGCCCCGCTCATTTGAAGCATTTTTAACGATCATTTGGGTATCATGAATATCTATAGTTTGAGGTGTTTACAATATTGTCTTTGAAGAGATTGTTTCTTATCAATATTCAGATTTTCATTCATTTTCTATTTCTCAAATTCCACCAAATAAAGAACTCATCTGTTTTTCTATCATCATAGTGATTTATTAGTGTGATTGTCATTTTCCTTGTATGAGAAGATGTTAAGCTATGTATATGTGATGAATATGTGTAACTTATGCAGTTATACTTTATGTTGAGTGAATAGGAAACAGGATCTTCTCAGATGGTGAGAATTCACGATTCCTTTACAGTTGCATGTCTTATATCTTTTGTTTTTAAGTGAAATCTCAACTACTATATGACTTCCAAAACTTATACAATTTCAATAACATTGTAGATTTATTTATTTTTGTGTTTGATTTGCTGTTTAGTGGGGTGTTATGATATGGAAAAGTACATACATGTACGAAGCCCAGAATAGTTTTTGAATTTTCCACACATTATATTTTACTAATTTGCTATTATCATTTTAAACATAAAAATAACAAATATAAAACATATATACTAATAATATACCTCATAAGTTTCAATATATATGTATATTATATAATATTTAAGTTAAAGGAAGCATATTTATCTCTTCAAATAATATAATTTCTTTATGATGAAAACTCAAAATATTTCTTCTACCTTTTAGAAGTATTCAATATATATATTTGTAACTTTTCCTCACTGATGAGATAAAAAGAAAACAATATTCAAAGTTGGATGAAGAAAGATTTAGCTCAGGTTGTAGAGGTTTCAGTTCATAGTTGGCTGGCTCCAAGGCACGGTGGCATGGATGAGGTACATCACAGAGGAGAAACTGTCCACAATATGTAGAAGCCTGCAAAGTAGAAAAATAGCAAAGAAGAAGGAGAAGGCCACTTTCCTTTATATTTCATCCAGGCCACTTGCCATTAAGGTGAATAGCACTCATTCCCAAAGTGGGGAACTCTTACCTTAAGCATTGCACACTTGATCTCAGCATCACACACCTTGGAACCAGTCATAAGCTCTACCTAAGACTGCGTGAGGCTTTTAAGAGGCACTTAGATACAAGCCATAACATTCTTCTGCTGAGCTCCCAAAGATCAATGAAGGTTTCTTTATGCAAAAGGCATTCAGTCCATTACTAGGAGTTCTGAGTCAACAGTTCCAGCACTGCTGAAAAATCCCCAAGTCCAAAGTCACCCTTGAGATTTAGGGTAAACTCTTGACTATGAGTCTCTGTACAAATGAAAATTACTCACTTCCATACACAATAGCAGATGATAAACATTACTATTCTAAAAGGTACAACTAGGGTGACAGAAAGGAAGAGGAGCAAAGAAAGTCCAAGTCAACAAGTCAAGTCTCAACAGGGAAAACTTCAGGTCCCATAGTTTCATGTTCAGCATCTGAGGCAAGCTGTGAACTCTAAAGGGTTTGGATGACTCTGCCCCTACAGTGCTTCTGACAGTTGTAGCTCCCATGGCTTTTATCTTGGGATGGCTTTGTTAATTCCCTGGAGCTTTTCATGAAAATCCACCTTCTTGGTTTCTCTCACTTTCCAGAATCTCCACTACACTGTCGACTTCAACTTTACATTCAGAGTTTTGCATGCTGCCCTCTCAGGCCATACTGCCTGGCCTCCTATGCCTTCTTCTGAAATGTGGGCAGAAACTCTTCTGAACCCACAACTCTTGCATTCTGCATGCATCACAAACCAGCACCTATGGTTGATAAGCACCAGGTAGAGTAGCACTCAAACTTCATTGTTTTTGCCATAGAGGTTGAGTGCCTGGGTTGCTGAGCACTAGGAACCAAATCAAGGAAAACTTTCCTAGGCGCTGCCAGTCTGGAACATGGCGGAGCCTTTTTCTTGAAATGAAGTAGTTCATATTAGCAATTTTGAGAGTGCAAAGGTAGGGTCCTGCTGGTTCTTGTGACATCCTCAGGTGTGGAGGACTACCTGAGCAGCTCTCCATGAAGGAAGAATAACTGTCTCCATTTTGACTGAGCCTGACCCTATTTCCTCATATTGTTATGTATAGAGCTGGCTAGGACTTCTTTTTATTCTTCAGTTGGCCTTAAGCAATGTGTATTGGTCTAGCTGAGGTGCTGGTAATAGTCTTTGAAGGTGGCATGCGTGTTTTCCTGGTAAACCTTCTGCTCTTTAATATGAGCAGGGTCAAGATAGGATGGTAGAGCTAAAGCTCTATGCTGCCATCTGGGATCAAGCCTTGGATAGAGGCTATGACATCCTAGGGCTTGAAAGACTACATCAAAGCTGAAGCACCAGACCCCCCAAAATATTAGATGCTATCTCCATGACATAATATTATAAGGCAGACTACTTTCTCTGCATATGCTCTCTGCATATGGCAGAGGTAAATGTAGGCCACCCACCTAGCTCAGCTCACAATGGTCACTTATTTCCCACAATTCTCAGGCAATCCTCCTCAAGCCATTCCCCCAATGAATAAAAACCAGGTGAGGCCCTGGGTCACTTTCTCTGTTCCAGGCAGCCATCTTTGTGGCTGAAATTAGAACCCCATGACTCTCCAGTGATTGAAAATATAATTTAGTGTCTTTACTTTCACCGTGGGTTGCATTGAAAGTGGTAAATTGGAATTGATGGTATTCCAATAACATAACTTTAGGATTACAAACACTGGATTCTTGGACCAAGATCAGGACCTGGAAGTGACTGCTACACTCAGGCTGCTTCCTAGTATCAGTTTCTGAAACATGTTCTTTGGGCTCTAATTTTACAGGACATTTCCGGCTAAATATCAAAATTTTAGGTCATTTTTTTGGGCTCTTTGCCCTTTATTCTCAATATAGTTCTGACTAAAAGCCACCAACAGTTGTCAGGCCACCCCATCAAAACTAGACTGTCTTAAAATTTCTTCCTCATAATTAATTTCAGTCTTCTTTAAAGTTGCTGGACATGAGAAAATACAGACAAAGTGTAATAGACATGTTCAGGAGCCCAACAGTCAATGCCACCCTTATTTTTAATTGAAACCTCCTGAGACTGGTCTTACTGCCTGAATTTCTATCAGCATTCTGGTCTCCTGAGCTCTGACCAGAATCTCCAGTCAAGCATAGTTCATGACTGGAGGAGGACAGCAAAGTGGTGAAGTAGGGGAGAAACAGCACCTGACCTTTTTTGAGCTATATATTTCATTCGGCCTTCCCACCCTTAAGGCATATAGCACTCACACCCAGGGTGGGACAGCCTTAATCTCAGCATCACACATTCAATCCCAGCATCACCCATTCTAGAATCATTCATCTTGGTAATGTTCCACCTATCACTGCATGAGGTTTAGGGGCGATATATAGAAAAAACATTAAATTTTTTTACTCCGTGGTGGAGTAACATACCAGCTTCTCTTGCTTCTAAGTAACTGTAAGACAGTGAAAATTGATCAACATTTTCTCATTCCTCCTGTCTGTACTCTTTCTATCCTTTTATCACTATTCAAATTTGAAATCCCATAAGATCAGCTGTCTTAGATTTCTTATCAAATCACACCATATATGTTTAATTGTGTCTAGCTTATATCATTAAACGTAATTATTTTGATTGCTTAATATTTGGTAAGACATCTTACTAAATGTTATTTTCTCCCATTCAGTACAGTATTAACAGTTTTCTTATCATAAATGATCTTTATCATGTTAAAGTATATTCCTTCTACATAAATTTTGCACTGTGTTTTTAATCATGGGAGTTTGTTGAATTACACAAATGCCCTTTCTACATCTGTTGAGATTATCAATTTTTTTTCCATTCTTACTATTTATGTAGTTATTGTGTTTGCTAATATTCATATGCTAAACCATCCTTGCATTACTGAGATGAATTGGATTTGATCACAGTGAATAGCATTTTGAGTGTGCTAATGCTTTGTTAGAGAATTTTAGACCTATGGTCAATAAATATATTACACTGTGATTTTCTTTTTTTCTTTTTTTTTTTTTCTTTGACGGAATTGGGGATTGAAGTCAGGCCTTTGCACTTGCCAGAGAAGTGCTTATTCCACTGAGCCATCTCCCTGGCCTTGTGATTTTCTTTTATGCCTTTATATTCTTTTATCATCAGGGCAATATCCACCTCGTATAATAGATTTGAGA
>PVKA01032357.1:11675-25478 GCA_004027165.1 Ctenomys sociabilis
AAGTAAAGCCAAATAGCCTTTGACTTCTCTTTTATAAAAGACTCTAGTACTACCTCAATCCCATTACTTAATAGTCCTTATGGCTTCCATCTCATTATTCAATTTTGGAAAAGTGTTTGAGCCTAGAAGTTTAATATGAAATTCTGCGGACAGCTCAGACAAGTACAAAGTTACCAGAATTGAAAACACAAAAGATCAATCTAATACTGGAAATCAAGACTGACAGTGATGATATCCAATTAAAAATGTTTTGCCTCCAAACTATTCTATATATATACACCTATTTTTCCCTCTTTTTCTTTTGTTCTTTTTCTCATCCCAGTTTTCCTTCCTACTGAGCAATTTCTTTCTTTTTCACAGTATCTGTTAAACCTTTTAGATTTTCATTATTCTTTCATGTTCTCATTAAGAAAATAATATGATGTCTGCACATGTGGATTTGATTTATTTCACTTACTAATATAGTCTCTAGCTTCATCCATTTATCTATAAAAGTTTCAACATTACTTTTTATAGCTAAATAATACTCTATTATGTAAAAATACCATAGAAAGGACCAGGTAGTGCTTAATATTTTTACTCTGATTTTTTTCTCTTTTGAATTTCTTGTAACATCTTTGTTACTGTTTTTTTTCTCTTTAAACAAATCTTACACGTTTATATTGTGAACATCTAATTTGAAGATAGCATCATGTAATATAGCAACCATTGTTGAATTAATTCCTATTACTTTGCTTTGTTTCTAATGTGTTTTTTTGTATCACTATTTTGTATTCTTCAAATGTAAAAAATAAAACAAAACAAACTTTGTGCTCCATTTTAGGACTGGAGGAACAGCTATACATTTGAAAAATTGTTGAAGTGCATCAAACTTTGGACTGTAATTCTTACACATATTTTATACATATTAAATCACACAAACACTATAATAATGTGGTGTTTACCTCTTCAAAGAAAATACTTTTAAAGTGATACTTACTTGAGAACAATAGTTTAGCAGTAATGTTACCATACTTCCAGTAATTTTTAAGGACCCGAAAATAATTTAGTGCATTTAAGATGATTGTTTCTATAGCCATGATTCTACAGAGACTTGTAACATAACTGCATATATATGTACATATATGTTATATATTTCACACATATGTGAGAAATTACTTTTCTATAAACACAATATATATCATATATGTGTGCCATCATGCATATGATATATAATACAATATGTAATTTCTTTTATAAATATTTGTATGATTTAACATAAATGATTAACTCCCATAACTATGGTATCTGAACAGTAGCATTATTATCAATCAGCACACTTTAGACTCAAGAAAGCAAAAGCTTTCTTTGTTATGGTTTATATCTAGTTTTATGGTGAGAATTCACCATAAGTATTTTAGGCTGAATATTAAGGCCTGGAATCCCGAACATGGAGAGCAGTGGACAATAAATGTGACAGAGTAAACTCAACCTTCTTGAGTCTTACTTTTTCTATTCATTTGCTTAGCACATTGCAAGATGGCCACACAGACCTAGAAATGACATTTATGGGTATGTAATAGAACAGAAAAGAAAACAGGATATTTGAGAGCATACATACTATCTCAGTTACTTTTCTCTCATTGTTGGGACAAAAAACCCCAACAACTTAAATTAAGGAAGGAAAACTTTATTTAGCACACAGTTAGTAGTGCAATACTTGGCAATGCTTAGCTGGCTCAAAGGTTGAGAGTCACATAACAGAGGGCAGCATTTCAAGGCAGCAAAACTTCACAAAGAGCAAAAGGGAGGAGCAGCAGCTGTGGCAGCTAGCTAGCCTCTCTCCCACCTATACTTTCTATTCAGACTATCCGCCCCAGGGTGGGGGTAGCACTCAAACCCACAATCCCAGCATTGGATCATGAATTAATCACAAACTCTAAAAGCTGTCCCATGACTGCAAAAGGCTTTTGGGAGACAACTAGACACAAAACATAACACACACTTGAGACAAAATGCATTACATTTACAGTTTTTGTTTCTATATCTGTTCCTATTGTTATATTTAGTATTTGTTATGGTTTATATCTAGTTTTCAACCCAAAGCTTACTTGAGGAGCAGCATGCGGCTTGAGGGGTGGGGCCAGAGAGGTATGAACCATTAAACTGACAGCAAGTGCCTCCCTCCTCCCCACCCCCCAGGCCTGCTGGCCTCTTGTGAAGGTATGGAGCAGATCATCTTGGACACAGCAGTGCCTCAGCTTCTCTTCCAGATCCTGGAGCATGGGATGGCAGTGTCTCAAGGTCTTGCTACATAATTCAGGTTGCTTTAAACTATGAAACCTCCAGGAACTGTGAGCTAAATAAACCTTTCCTTCCCTAAGCTTGAGCATCAGGTATTTGTTCAAGCAATGATAGAGAAGTAACTAAGACAAAATTAATAATCTTTACCCCCTATTTTATATTCAATTTACCTTTGGTAGGCAACAAAATTAGTCATTGTGTTTTACTTGGCATGAGAATCTAAATTTCATCTTGTATTATATGAGCCACTATAGTCCTTCCTAGATTGAATTTTTAGAAGTTTTCTTTTGAACTTAATAATAATACATGATGGTGTAAAGAGATGACCAAAAAACTTGTTTTCTGCTTTCAATAAGGAGTGGTACTTCAATTCCTCTTGACAGGCAGGATTAAAAATTACCCTAAGTAGCCTAATCACTATCTTTTTTTCAGGTTTATTCAGCAAAAGGAAGAGCTAAAAATTATAGTTTTATGTTTCATATGAGTGGAATTATTTTTATATAACATAGTAGAAACATTCTTCCTTCTAAAACTAAGGCATCTAAAGTAGCAGAGCATAAAATTATAAAGACAGAAAATAAGAACTTTGCTAATGTGTTAGTAATTATAGTGGGTGATATTACTGTTAGTTCAAATCTTTGTTACCTTGACTCCTAACTCTTTATGATGACTAAAATATCATTGTATATGTGATGCTAACTCACAATATATATGGTGTTTTGCAAAATTTTCCTATTTCACTACCAAAGAATTGCAATCTCTAGCTTTTGCTGTACTTACATCATAAGGCCACTCCACTCTTCTACCAAACTAACCATTTTATGATGTTGGGACATAGAACAAGAGCTATGAATTCAGTAGGTAGGAGCTAATTTCCACATTTCATTTTCTGTGATTTGAGATTTTAATAAAAGAAACATTTGGAAGACTAACCTGGGTTATTGTTGTCTAACACATTCTCATATCTAAGATGTTAATTATTACCAATTTACTGTTTGAGAGAATGACAAATCTGTACTCTTCAGTATTAGTAAATTGATTTTTACTATCATAAAATGTGAGGCAGAGTAACTTATAAAGAAAAATGATTTATTTTTTCTCATGGTTTAAGAGGCTGAAAAATACTCATAGGTTTGTTGTCAGCAGTCCTTAATGGTGTCTATGTCTCAGTGGTTCTGCAGCTATGCAGAACTCAAGAGTCACAACGTTGTGGTGGCATCTACTAAGATTGCAGAGATATATGAAATGCTTGATAGAATGATTTCTTTTGGAGCTGTTGGAATGGAGCCAGAATGGGAAGCTCAGAAAGGGAGAGTCATGAAGAATACACATGCTAAAGTTTTTCAGACACCAAATTATAGCTACATGGGCTGTGACCAGCATATACCTAGAAGGAGGGATCCACATAATAGTGCAAACTTACTTTCCATCAAAATTTGCATAAAGTAATAGATTGGGTCCTTCAAAATTTAATGACTTTGTAGATGATTATCAATGCAGGTTTTGGTCAATTACCCCAATTTTATTTGCCAATTTCTCTCTTTTGAAATAGGAATGCTTATCTTTGTTTTACTTTTGAATTTTGGACGTATGTAACTTGTTTTTCTATTTAATATGGTCTTACCAGTGTAGGGAATGTGCTAAAAAATCTCAGATGAGGCACTGGACATAGACCTTTGATTAATGTTGAGACAAGTTAAGACTTTACTTTAACTGAGGATAACGCAAATGATTCTCATTTTGAAAAAAGATATGCCTTTTGGGGCCAAGTACAGAATTATACAGGTGGGTTCAGGATAATTATGTTTCTGAAAGTTTCATGTGTTGATAACTTGGTTCAAAATGTGATCATGTTGAGAGGTGGTAATATCTTCATAACATGTGTAACTGGAATTGCTAAATGGAAGTTGAGGGTTTTTTTTTTTTTTCTAAAGACAAGAAAGACCAGTAGCTTCTTTAAAATTCTTTAGCTCTATGGTATAAAAGGATACAACTTTTAGATAAAATTGAGCTTATGCCCAGTAAATTTTGGCTTTCTTTAATTAACTTGCACATTACAATTCTTAGTTTAAGTCAGCTATAGAGACTGAATATGCTTTGCTTTCTCAGGCTTGATTGATATTTACTATTTGTCAAAGTTTTAATGATTTAGGGTGCTAATTACAGAACAGATACAATTAGACTTCTCAGTAGACTCCAAATAAACTCTGCCTAAGAGACAATATTTCTGAGTTATGGACATTGCTCATATTTGCCAAGAAAGATTCCACAATATGGATTTTATTTGTTGTCACATTCCCTCCAATATGGGATGTGCTCTGACTGACCATCATTATGGAAAGCAACCTTAGTATCAAGAGAATAAGCTACATATTGTTAATAGCCAGTGCCTTAGAAATGGAAAAAGTACATGTGATTATAAGATAAAATTTTTTTAACTGTAAAAGGATCATTTATGTGTCAACACTAACAAAATCATACAAATTGAAGTAAAAAACTTGTTCTCTATTATTACTGAAAAGGTAAAAGGCCTTCCTAGCAAGTATAATGATTAAATATCCCTTGAATTTGTCATTTTCTTATATTTAATCTCACAAACTTTAGCGATATTTTGTCAAGCTCAGGTATCTGGCTTCCCTTTGCTTGTGCACATGCTACCTTTGATAGAATATATACATCACAAGAGGACAACTAGATGATGTAGACCTCAACACCCCCAAGATTAAGAGCTGCACTAAAGCAAGGGGGTAAATTATAGCTATCACAAAATGGAACATTACAAGTTAGGTTTTTGTTTTCCTTTAGATAAGAATCTTCAGCCAAAGTCCTCAGGCCTAAAGGTATAAGTGGTTACCCTGACTTCTCTTCAGCCCAGAAAAGTGACAGAATATGCAGATGCTAGCTACAGAAGTTAGGAACCCAGTTTTTCTCAATATCCTCCTGAAAGAAAAGGTATAAAGAGCTCAAGATGCCTAAGGGCAAGAAAGCAGTGTTAATAGGCATTACTCGCATTATCCCTTCCCCGTTTTCAGGTTACATACGATATTTCCTCATCATGTTATATAGGATCTTTCCTCACCTGTACACTGGAAGATGGTGATTTGGGGTAAACAGGTACCCCAATCTCTTTGGACATAGCATTGAATAAATCATTTTTCCTTTTTACCTAAATAAATTGACTTTGAGGGGCTGGGGAGATATCTCAGTGGAATAACTGCTTGCCTGGTGAGCTCAAGGGCCTGAGTTCAACCCACAGTTCCAAAATAAATAAATAAATAAAATAAAATAAAATGGACTTTGATTTAGTTAGAAGAGCTCAAAAGAGCCCGATCATATGAATTTAAGTGTCGAAAAATTGTGGGGCTTTGTGAGAAATTGTTACCACAACCTTACCATCTCTCTTTGATGGCTGCACCCTCCTTCTCTTTCTTCTTCCTTCTTCCTCCTCTTCCTCTTCCTGTTCTGCTTTGTCTTCCACTGCTGCTTATGCTGCTGCATCTTTTTGAAACAAGGCTTTACTCTGAAGCTTAAGCTGAACTTAAACTCACTTGGTAGCCCAGGATGACTTCCAACTTCCTGTGGTCATTTTTTTTTTTTTTTTTTTTTTTTTTTTTTTTTTTTTTTTTTTTTTTTTTTTTTTTTTTTTTTTTGCCTCAGCCTCGCAAATGCTGGAATTATAGGTATACATCACTGTGCAGGGCTGTCTTTGGCTTGTTGAGTGACAACACGTCTTTCACATTCAATCCTACCATTGTGATGTGCCCACTATGACGTGATTCAGGTGAGTAGATGGCAAATCTCATTGGAGTCAGTGCAGTGCTTTGTGGCACAGCCTTCTAAACTATGAACCAAATAAGTTTGCTTATTTATATTAGTATATGTTTGTCAAATATAATCAGATTAATTGTGAGTTTTATATGTAGATAGAACATTTGAACTCTTTTCATCCACTGCCCTCCTCAGCTGTTTTTTTTTTTTTTACTTTTTTATTTTTATTTTATTGAAGTACAAATATCAATGAGACAGTTTTAAGATAACTTGACAAGATGGATTTGATAAATTAATACACTGCAGTTTTCATAATGTTTTGGTATCGTAGAAGGTGCATACATAATATTATACTTACAGACATTATAATAGCATATGTCTTATATCAGCAAATTAAAAGAATGTAGCTGTTTACGTATCTTTTTTTATGCCTGAATTACATCAAATATTCAATAATTAATACTCTCTACCTTGTTATTTTCCTAGTGGTTGTGCATAGTATTAGAAGCCTACATAATATCCTGTCCAACCACCATTAGTGCAAATCTTGCCTCTCATAGAATTACGTAGAAGCACGGCATTATCTGTAACAACTGCACTGTCCATATACACACATCATAATTCTTCATTTCTATACTCCTTCCTTTGACTACACCTGTCAAAGATGGGCACTCCATTGTCATTCAACTAATTTAGGTGGCTGAACTCAATGACACAATCCAACACAGCCCAGTATTCCACAACAACAGTGCCTTATTTGTTGTGGAATTTGTTGACCATAGCCATTTACAGCTCAACATATTATTAGAGCCCCACAGTGTATACTTCACTTTATACCTTTTTTCTGGATGGTTAAGACCTAGATAGAACAAGATTTATATACCAACACATGTACTTTTTGTTTCATATGAGGTCAATGAAGTCCCCTCAGGGTTTATCTTGTAGTCCTGTACCTTACTCTGTAGATCAATTGTCTGTATCATCCATGTGGATGAGTCACGGCCAATGCTTGACCAGTTTGCTCTCTGTGAGAGCTTGAGAGAAAGTTTTCACTCCATGTGACTCTCCCCAGGCACACTATACAACTTCAATCTCTTTCCTCTGTGGCTCCATAATCTCCTTGTTCAGAAAATTTGGAGCTCAACTGAGTTTCATGATGTTGCAGTACAGGTTCTCCTATGTCCTGAGTCTTCACTGACCTTGAAAGGCTAGGGCCAAAATGTTGGCTGGCCTTGTGGCTCTTCTATTTCTCCAATTTTGATCTGTGAACTTAGGTTGTTAACAATCCAGAAGGAAAGCTGATTAGTATCCTGCAGCATATGCCATTCACTTTGCCTTATCTAACGCAATTGTTTTTAGCTATTGTTGTACATTTCCATCTGTATTTCTTCTTTTCGCTTCTTGTACTAGGGAGAGAATATGATATTTATACATGTGTGTTTGGTTTATTTCACTTATGAGTATATCTTCAAGTGGCATCCACTTCAATATAAATGCTTCAAACTTATCATTCTTAATAGCTGAGTAATACTCCATTATATAGAAATACCACGTTTTTCAACCAGTCCTCATGAGATGGACATCTTGGTTGTTTCCAAGATTTTGCTATCACAAATTGTGCTGCAATAAACATAGGTACACATATATCACTATGATACAATGTTATCAGTTCCTTTGGGAAAATTTCCAGTAGGGGGATAGCCGGCTTGAATGGGATTTCTAGTCATACTCTTTTGAGGAGTCTCCACACTGACCTCCACAATGGTTGTACCAGTCTACATTCCCATCAGCAGTGGAGAAGTGTTCTCTTTTCCCCACAGCCTTGCCAACATTTATTGTTGGTTGATTTCCTTATGATAGCCATTCTTTCTGGAGTGAGATGTCTCAGTGTTGTTTTTATTTGTATTTCATGGATGACTAGTGATGTGGAGCATTTTTTAATATATTTATTCACTTCTTTAATTTTGTCCTCTGAGAAGTGTGTAGTCATCTCAGATGCCCATTTCTGAATTGGGTCTTTAAGTTTGAGGGCCCTGTTATATCTCAGTTCTGTATATATTCTAGACAGTAGACCTCTGTCTGATTACTTATTACTTAGGAATTTTTCAAAGTTTGTGGGCTGTCTTTTCACTCTGTTGATAATTTCTTTTGACATGCAGAAGCTCCTTAAGAAGAGTTGATCCCAATTGTTGATTCTTTCAAGAGCCTCCCATGCGAATATATGTTTGTTCATGAACTATTCGCCTACCCCTATAATTCAAGAGTTCCTCCTACTTTCTCTTCCGGGAGATTGAGTGTTTCTGTTTTAATGTTTAGATTTTTAATCCATTTTGACTTTATCTTAGTGAATGGTGATTTTCAGTATGTAGAAAGCCATGTTTTCCAGCATCGTTTGTTAAAGAGGCTATCGTTCTTCCAGTAAGTATGATTGGCCCCTTTGTCCAAGACCAGACAGCTGAGTGTGTTGATAGTTGCTTTTGCACCTTCTAATATATTCCATCCAGCTTCAGGTCTATTTTGTTGGCAATAACATGTTGATTTTTCTCACAGTGGCTTTGTAGTATAATTTCAAGTCAGGAATTGTGATGCCTCCTGCCTTGTCTTTATTGGCCAAGATTGCCTTTGCTATTCTAGGTCGTTTGTGGTTCCAAATAAATTTTAGGAATGATTTATCTATGTTCGGGAGGTATGTTGGTGGCAGCTTGATAGCAATTGCATTAAATCTGTACAGCAATTTTGGGAGTATGGCCATCTTCATGATGATGGTTCTTCCTATCCAGGAGCATGGAATATCTTTCCATTTTCTGAAATCTTCTAAAATCTCTTTTCTTAGGGTGTTGTAATTTTCTGTGAAAAGATCTTTGACTTCCTTGGTTAAGTGAATCTCAAGGTATTTCATTTTCTGCAGTGCTATTGTAAAAGGTATTGTTTGTATTGTTTCCCTTTCAGTATGCTTGTTATCTGTGTAGAAGAATGCTATTGACTTTTGCATACTGATTTTGTATCCTGCTATGCTACTGAATTTCCATATCAGTTCTAGTAGCTTCTTGGTGGAATTTTTTTGGTCTACCAAGTAAAGTATCATGTCATCTGCAAATAGTGATAATTTAACTTCTTCTTTACCTATTCTTATTCCCTTTATTTCTCCCTCTTTTCTAATGGCTGTTGTTAATAATTCCAAGACTATATTGAATAGGAGGGTGATAGAGAACATCCTTGTCTTGTACCTGATTTAAGAGTAAACACTTTCAGTTTTTCCTCATTTAGGATTACATTAGCTTTTGGGTTGTCATAGATGGCTTTTATCAAGGTAAGATAGAGTCCATCTATTCCAATTTTCTGTAGGACCTTGAACATGAATGAGTGTTGGACTTTGTCAAAGGCTTTCTCTGCATCAATTGAGATGATCATGTGATTTTTAGATTTCTGTCTATCAATATAGTGTATTACATTTATAGAGTTTTGAATATTGAACCATCCTTGCATCCCTGGGATGAATCCTACCTGGTCATGGTGTATGATCTTCTTGATGATTTGCTGTATTCTATTTGCCAGGATTTTGTTGAGTATTTTTGCATCTATGTTCACCAGGAAGATTAGCCACTAGCTCTCCTTTTGGTTGTGTCTTTCCCTGATTTTGAAATCAGTATTATACTTGCCTGCAGAAATGATTTTGGGAGGACTGTTTCCTTTTCTACATCATTGAAGAGTTTGTGGAGTGTGGGGATTATATCTTCTATAAATGTCTTGTAGAATTCAGCTATGAATCCATCAGGACCTGGACTTTTGTTTGTCAGTAGGATTTTTATTATGTTTTGTATTTCAATGGATGTTATTGGCTGATTGATAGTTGTTATATCTTCTTGTTTCAGTTTTGGAAATTTGTACCTTTCGAGGAATCTGTCCATTTCTTCTGTGTCTTCTATTCTGTGAACGTAAAGATTCTCGAAGTAACTACTGATAATCTTCTGAATTTCTGCTGGGTCTGTGGTGATTTCACCCTTTTCATTCCTTATCGCTTGTACTTGAATTTTCTTTTGCCTCTTTTTGATGAGGTTGGCAAGAGGCTTATCAACTTTATTTAGTTTTCAAAGAACCAACTTTTTATTTGTGGATTATTTGAACTGTTTTCTTCATCTCAATTGATTTAATTTCTGCTCTAATCTCTGATTTCTTCCGTCTTTGCACTTTGGGTTTCGTTTGCTCTTCTTTTTCTAGTTGTCAGAAGTGCATCATTAGGGTGCTAATTTGTTCCCTTTCTGTTTTCCTAATGTGTGAATTCATAGCTATGATTTTCCAAGAACTGCTTTCATTGCATCCCATAAATTCCGGTAATCTGTGCTTGAATTTTCATAGAATTATAGATATTGTTGTATTTCTTGTTTAGTTTCTTCTGTGGCCCATTGATTGCTGAGTAGGCTGTTGTTTCGTTTCCATGAATGTAGTGGGTTTTTCTGGTTTCTTTTGGCATTTATTTCCAATTTCATTTACTGTGATCAGATAATATGCATGGGATAATTTCTATTTTCTTGCATATACATATGCACGATCTCTAGTATGTGGTCTATTTTGTGAAATGACCTGTGTGCAGCTGAAAAAAATGTGTATTCAGTTGTGGTTTTGTGGAACACTCTGAATATGTCCACCAGGTACATTTGTTCCAAGCTCTGGTTCAGTTCTGCTACTTCCTTGCTAATTTTTTGTCTGGTTGACCTATCTTTTTGAGATAAGGGTGTGTTAAGATCTCCTGTTAAGATTGTGTTCTTAGACATGAAGTTTTTCATGTCCCTTAAGACTTGCCTTACATAGTTGCGTGCTCCTGTGTTTGCTTCATAGATATTTATGAGTGTTACTTCTTGCACTTGAATTTTTCCCCCGACCAATATATCGTGGCCTTCTTTCTGTCATTTGATCATTTTTGCTTTGAGTTTGAGACTGTCTGAGAACAGAATTGCTACTCCTGCTTTTTTCTGAGGTACTGTGCCCTGTAGTATTGTTTTCCACCCTTTGATTTTGAGCCTATGAATGTCCTTTTGAGTTAAGTGTGTTTCTTGTATAAAGCATATTGTTGAATTTTGTTTGCTAATCCACTGTGCCAGTCTATTTCTCTTAATTGGAGAATTGAGTCTGATTACATTGATGGTTATAATTGAAATGTGCTGAGTTATGTTTGTCGTGATATTTACCTGGTGTTGTTTACTCCTTTGTAACCTGTGTTTAGTTGTCTGTCCTGTATAGTGGGTTCCTTCCATTCTCATTTATGGAGTTCTGTTCATTGTGATCTCTCTCTAGAACATCTTTCAGCAGCCTTTGAAGGGATGGCTTTGTCATCCTGAAATTCTTTAGTGGTTCTTTGTCGTGGAAGTATCTCACTTCTCCATCAAACTTGAAAGAGAGTTTTGCAGGGTATAATAGTCTGGGCTGGAATTTGTTTTCGTGTAGCACTTGAAAATTCTGTTCCATGCTCTCCTTGCATTCATTGTTTGTGTGGAGAAGTTGGCTGTAATTCTCATGGTTTTTCCTCTGAATGTGAGCTCCTTCTTCTCTCTACACTGAGCAGCTTTCAGCATATTATTTTTGTGTTGGATTTCTGGGATCTTAACTAGTATATGTCTTGGTGTGTTTCTACTTGGGTTGAAGTTATTTGGTGTTCTGTATGCTTTAGTGACCTGAATGTTGGATTGTTTCCTCATTTTTGAGAAGTTTTCTGCAATTGTTTCTCCCCACATTCTTTTTATGTCATTTGTATTGATTCCTTCATTCTCGTTGATACCAATTATTCTCACATTGTTCATCCTGGCATCATCGTGCAGGTGATGGATTATTTTTTCCTGCATTCTCATTGTTTTTAAGAGATCGTTTCTAATCTTTTCAGTAGCTGCTCCAGCTTCTTCAAGAACTGAAACTCTGTCTTTGCTTTCACTCAAATGGTTTTGTAGACTCGTGATTGCTATTTTTATTTCTTCTATATCTCTTTGACTGTGTTTCCAGTGTTCTATTTCTTTTTTGTATTGCTCATTCAAGTAATCCATCATATATCTGATCTCTTCAATGTTTTTATCCATGTCTTCTTTAGAGGTAATTATTAATTCTTTTTCTGCTGTGTTTCTTCCAAGTTGGGTTTCCTCTGTATATTTCTGGACTTGTTTCTGTATTTCAGATGCTATGACTTCAAAGAATTCTTTTTTTTTCAAAGAATTCTTTTTTGATTTCAGAACTTATTTCTGCTTTGAGTTCCTCATGATCTTTCTGCTGTTTTTTTTCTTTGCTTCAGATGCTGTTCATTCATACATTTCAGCTGGAATAGTGCTCTCTGCACTTGTTCTGGGTAAGCATAGTTGTTCCACCCAATGTTTCTGGAATTCATTCTTTATTTCAGATACTATGTATTCAGATATTTCTTTTTTAATTTGGGGAATTACTTCTCATTTCATTTCCTCTATAGCTTTCTGCTGTTGTTCCTTTGCTGCTGTATCTGTTAATTCATTCATTGCAGCTGAGCTAGTGTCCTCTGCCCTTCCTGATGGACTCGAGGTCTGGGATTGCAGTTTTCCACTTCTCTTTGTCATTTTGTATAGCACTGGTCTTTGACCTTTGGTGTAGAGCTTTGGTGCAGCTATAACCTTAACTTGTTATGAGATGCGGGTGCCAGTCTATTAAGTTTGAGATTATCCAGGTATGCCTATCCTGGATCTAGCTGTTGTGTTCAGTTCCTTTTTTGTTGCAGCTCCTTTGGTTCCCCTCTGTTGGTTCCCTGTTAAGGCGAGCATGAACCAAACTGCGATGCAGAGCAAGTAATGAGAATTCCCCGTCTTAGATGGCTTTGGGGTAAGGATCCCGAAAATTGCCGGGGTCAGCCCTCCTGTGTCAGGCAGGTCGCTGTCTAGGTGAGCAGACCTGGGCTTTGGTGGGTCTTCTTGCCTCACAAAAGGATAGTGGATGACCTTATTCACAGAGTAGGCTGTAGTGGGTCTGCCAGCCTGTGCTGGGTCGGGTCTACAGGCCATAACCCGAGAGGAGTGGGAAAGGTCCCTCCAGTGTAGCGGGCCTTGAGCCCTCACTCACAGGCCAGGCTGCACTGGCTTTTGGGCCATGGCATGGAACCAGGGATTGCTGAGAAATGTCCCTCCGGAGTGGCAGGCTTGGAATTCTCACTCCAGGCCGAACTGCACTGGGTCTGGGGCCATGGGTTGAGACCGGCAATGTTTGGGAAATGTTTTTCTGGCACTGTGGGCCTGGAGCTCTCACCTGTGGATCTGCACTGGGTCTTGGGCAGGGTAATCCCTGGGACATGTCTCTCTGGCATAACGGGCTTGGAGTTCTACACTCACTAAACTTTGATGCCCAGGGAATCAGGGAAATTCTCACTAGCTTAGCGGGCTTTAGGGCAGGGGATCCAGGGAGGTGCTGGTGAGTGGGTCCTGAGGTTTCAGGCTGGTCACTGGCTTGGAGGGCTTCGGGGGGGGGGGATCCGAGTAGCGCGGGTGGGAAGAAGCCAAAGGCTATCCCTCAGACTCACCACACACTCACTGATCTGACAAGCCTAGTGAGTCATGCAAATTCTCACTCACTGGGAGAGCTTGGGGTGGCATCCAGGAGGCTGCTGGACTCAGCTGCTGTCTCAGGCCAGTCTCTTGGACTGGGTGGGTATGGGCGGGATCGAGGAGGCTGTCCCCTGTTTCTTTGAGCTCTTATTTTCCTTTACATGTGTAAAATATCTATTTAGAATTTATTCTTCAATTCCTTTGCTTT
>PVKA01032358.1:0-19557 GCA_004027165.1 Ctenomys sociabilis
AGGAGATTGTGGAGCCACAGAGGAAAGAGATTGAAGTTCTATAGTGTGCCTGGGGAGAGTCACATGAAGAGAAAACTTTCTCTCAGGCTCTCACAGAGAGCAATCTGGTCAAGCATTGGCCGTGACTCATCCACATGGATGACACAGACAAAGGAACTACAGAATAATGTACAGGACTACAAGATAAACCCTGAGAAGTATTCCCTCCTTTCTAATTAGAAGTTTTTCAACAAGGTGTAAAGTTTCTAATTTTCTACCCCAAATTAATGAATCTCATTATTTCAGTAAGACTACCTAGGAGTTTCTCAATCTTGGTGATATTTGAGAGTCTAGTAATGTATTATATCAAAACTACCCTAACAGAAAAAGTTTAAATGACTGTCTGAAAGCCCTTGATATTGTCTTGAATATGCGCTAAATACAAGCTTCCAAAAAGAAAATTCTGAAAATATTCAGTCATATCTAGAAAATCTCAATTTGGAAAGAAAAGAAACATGAATTCAAATTAAATTTTCTTGAAACATTAGGCTGTCAATAAATTACACAGTTTGTTTCTAACAACTGCTCAACATGTTGGGCTGGCAAGATAGCTAAAGCGCCTCTCAGGGACCGCGGTTCGATCCCCAGCACCACATGCCATGCCAGCCCCTCCCCCCAGGGCCGGCTGAGCTGCCGCCCCCCCCCCGCAAAAAAAGAATCCATGATGTGTAGCGAGACACTGTAATAAATAAATAATTTTTAATCTTTTTTTTTAAATCTTTAAAAAAAATAAATAAGTAAAATAAAATAAGAACATGTAAGAATGAAATTGTGTAGGGCTCTTGTTTACTTTTTGTTGTTGTTGTTCTCGGTTTCTTTTGTTGTTGTTGTTGTTGTTCATTTTTTGTTGTTGTTGATTGTTTTTATGGGGGGTTTTGTTTTTGTTGTTTTTTGTTTTTTGTTTTTTTGATGGAACCGGGGATTGAACTCAGGCTCTTTTTCTTGCCATGCAAGCGCTTATTCCACTGAGCCATCTCCCTGGCTGTTTTTTTGTTTTTGGTTTTTTTTTTTTTTTTTGTACCTAGAATGGAACTCAGGACCTGGCATTTACCAATCTGGCTCTAGAACACTGAATTACATCGCCAGTACCAGAAAATGAAATAGGTTTGTCATTCTAACTTGCCGTTTAACATGACATCCTTAATATTCTCTGTAACATGTTTAATATCACAGGAACATGTTAAACAAGTTGATTAGTAAAAAAAAAAAAAGTTGATTAGTGACTATATCTAAATATATATCATGTAAAATAAATAATATATAATGACTAATCACACACATTAAAATGAACTAAGTAAGGGCCAGAGAGATGGTTCAGTGGAATAAGTGCTTCTCTGGCAAGTGCAAGGGACTGAGTTCAATCCCCGGTTCTGCCAAAAACAATTAAAAAATAAAAAATAAGACCAACTAAATATAAATATTTCATGTGTGCATCGTGGAATATACACTATAATGTTAACCTGGTGCACTTCTGTATTTGGGAGCACATACTTGATTATATACTTTTCAAATTCAGACTTACAACCTTCAAAACAGAAAAGACAAGAAAATAAAAAGTCACAGGACTGTCCTGCTACAATGCTGTACATGGTTAGGTTTCTAACTTTCTGTGTAAAAATATGTAATCCTTTATTTCTATTTTATAAAAATTATCCTTAATTCTTTTCTTCATATTATGTATGGACTTAAAGTTTAACATATGAATACTTGATGGAAAATACTTGTTCCATATTAAGCCTAAGATATTAGATATTCAAACAGAATGTGAAGTTAAGCTCAACCCCTATGTTGTAGGGCAATAATAATAAGCTTCTCTTCTGGAGGGTTAACAACTTAGGTTTGAAGACCAAAATTAGAGAAAAATGAGGGCTGCAAGGATAGCCAACATTTTGGCCCTAGCCTTTCAAGATCAGTGAAGACTCAGGACATATAAGAACCTATACTGTAACATCATATAACTCAATTGTGTCCCACCGTTTCTGATCTAGGACATTAAGAGGTCACAGAGAAAAGTGATCAATGATGAAGAGCATGCCTATGGAGACTCCAATGGAGAGAAAACATTCTCTCAGTCTTTTACAGAGAGCCAGTTGGTAAAGCAATTGAAGGGATTCGTCCACATGGCTGACATTGACAAAGGATCTACAAAAGGTGGTACAGGGTTTCAGGATAAATCCTCAGGGGATTTGACTCACCTTATCAGATACAAAAGTTACATTTCTAGTTATACACATCTTGTTTTATCTTGGTCCTAACCATCCAGCAGAATAGTGTAACAATGAAGTATAAAAAGTAAAGCCATATTAATATGCTGAACTGTATAACGCTTAAGTCTGACATTGCCAGGATTATGAAAAACCCACTAGTATTATGCACTACTGCATTATATTGGAATCTTTTGCTGAATTCACACACTTACAATATTTAAATAACAATGAAATACTCTTCTCTGATGAAACAAAGCAAAACAGGAGGTATAAATAAAGGACCATTTCAGTATGTTTATATTCAAAATAGCTAGCATAGATAATACAATTATATTCTCTTAATTCAATGAATTAAAATATTTGTTTTACTAATGTTTGTGGACAGGATATTGTGTCTGCATCTTGTACAATGAATAACCACTCAGACAACAGTGTGCAGTATATTAATTATTGAAATAGTCCTACTAATCAGTTTTAAAACTTTCTCATTGCAGTTTGTTTCTCAATATAATTATTTTAAAAAGGAAAGCTTATAGTAAGTTTTCTCTTCAACAATTAAGTTCTTAAATATAAAATGTTACCAAAATTCATAGAAGACAGTGATTTTCGTTAGCCCAGCAGCTCATCAGAAGAGTATATAGATTGCAAATTCTGTTTCATACAAAATACATACACAGAGGACTGGGGAGATGGCTCAGTAGAATAAGTACTTCCCTTACAAGAGCAAGGGCCTTGTAATTTCTGGTTCCACAAAACAAATTTTAAAAAATACAGTGACACAAATACACACATGAGCACACAAAAACACAATACCAATCCCATTAAATACAAACAGGAAATAAACAGCTCAGAGAATGCATGTCTCAATAGTATTTCAGATTAAGAAACCTTAGGTTATGCACAAAATCAAAATAAGATTAGAAAATAATATCCAGGATCCTCTGAAAAATATATAAAAGTGAAATGGACAAAAAACTAAGTTCTGCACTGAGCAGTAAAATATAAGCATGAGATTACTGCAAAGTGAATTGTTAAAAAGAAAATAAGTGTCCCAGAGACTGGCCCAAGACAGTGCGGCCTACTCTGCCACCCTCCTCGATCCCACCCATGCTGCCCAGGCCCAGAGACTGGCCTGAGACAGAGGCTGACTCCAACGGCCTCCTGGATCCTGGCCCAAGCTCTCCCAGTGAATGGGAATTTGCACGATTCACAAGGCTTCCCAGATCAGTGAGCGTGTGGTGAGTCTGAGGGAGAGCCTTTGGCTTCTTCCCACTCATGCTACTCGGATCCCCACCCCGAAGCCCTCCAACCCAGGGACCAGCCTGAAACCTCAGGACCCACTCAAAAGCACCTCCCCAAATCCCCTTCCTAAAGCCCACTGAGCAAGTGGGAATTTCGCCGACTCCCTCGGAATCAAAGTTCAGTGAGTGTAGAACTCCAGGCCCTCCGTGCCAGAGAGACATTTCTCAGGGATTCCTGGTCCCCTCCTCCCCCTGAAGCCCGAGACCCAGTGAACCTCAGCCTGCCTCGCCAGAGAAACATTTCCCAGTGATTGCCGCTCACACCCCAAGGCCCTAGATCCAGTGCAGGTCAGCCTGGAGTGAAAACTCCAAGCCTGCCATGGTGGAGGGACATTTCTCAGCAATCCCTAGTCCCACCCCATGACCTGAAACCCAGCTCAGCCCAGCCTCAGAGTGAGCGCTGAAGGCCCACTGCATGGGAGGGACCTTTCCCAGCCTTCTCGGGTTCCAGCCTGTAGACCAAGACCCAGCACAGGCTGGCTGACCCAGTACAGCCGACTCAGTGAATAAGATCATCCACTATCCTTTTGGGATCCCAGCAGACCCACGAAATCCCAGACCCCCCGACTGAGAGAGCAATTGCCTGACACAGGAGGGCTGACTCCAGCAATTTTCCAAATCCTCGCCCTAAAGCCAGCCAAGACAGTGGGAATTTTCATTACTTGCTCTGCATCCCAGTTCGGTTTGTGCTCACCTCAACAGGGAACCAACAGAGGGGAACCACAGGAGCTGCAGCAAAAAGGAAGTGAACAAAACACCTAGATCCAGGATAGGCATACCTGGATAATCTCAAACTTAATAGACTGGCACCCAAATCTCATAACAAGCTAAGGTTATACCTGCGCCAAAGCTCTCCACCAAACATCAAAGGTCAGTGCTATACAAAATAAGAAAGACAAGGATAAAAACACAACCCCAGACCTCAAGTCCACCAGTAAGGGCAGAGGACACTATCTCAGCTATAATGAATGAATTAACAGATACAGCAGCAAAGGAAAAACAGCAGAAGGGTACAGAGGAAATAAAATGAGAAGTAACTCCCCAAATTAAAAAAGAAATATCTGAATACATAGTATCTGAAATAAGGAAACATTGGTTGGAAAAACAAAGCTCACCCAGAACAAGTGCAGAGAGCACTATTCCAGCTGAAATGTATGAATTAACAGCACCTGAATCAAAGACACAATAGCAGAAAGGTCATGAGGAACTCAAAGCACAAATAATTTCTGAAATCAAAAAAGAATTCTTTGAAAAAAAAGAATTCTTTGAAATGACAACATCTGAAATACAGAAACAAGTCTGGAAATATACACAGGAAACCCAACTTGGAAGAAACACTGCAGAAAAAGAATTAATAACTACCTCTAAAGAAGACATGGATAAAAAAAATTGAGGAGACCAGAAATATTATGGATTCCTTGAATGAGAAATACAGAAAAAAAATAGAAGGCATGAAACAGAGTCAAAGAGATACAGGAGAAATAAAATATCAACCACGAGTCAACAAAACCATTTGAGTGAAAGTGAAGACAGAGTTTCAGATCTTGAAGATTCACGGCTAGTGAAAAGATAAGAAAGGATCTGTTAAATACAATGAGAATGAAGGAAAAAATAATCCATCACTGCAAGATGACACCAGGATGAACACGGTGAGAATAATTGGTATCAATGAGAATGAAGGAGTCAATACAAATGACATAAAAAGAATTTAGGGAGAAGTAATTTGCAGAAAACTTCCCAAATATGAGGAAACAATCCAACATTCAGGTCACCGAAGTATACCGAACACCAAATAACTTCAACCTAAGTAGAAACACACCAAGACGTATAACAGTTAAGATCCCAGAAATACAACACAAAAATAATATACTGAAAGCTGCTAGAGAGAAGAAGGAGCTCACATTCAAAGGAAAACCCATCAGAATTACAGCCGACTTCTCTACACAATCAATGAAGGCAAGGAGAGCATGGAGCACAGATCTTCAAGTCCTACACGAAAACAAATTCCAGCGCAGACTATTATACCCTGCAAAACTCTCTTTCAAGTTTGATGGAGAAGTGAAATACTTACAGGACAAAGAATAACTAAAGACTTTCATGATGACAAAGCCATCCCTTCATAGGCTGCTGAAAAATGTTCTAGAGAGAGACCACAATGACCAGAACTCCACAAATAAGAACAGAAGGGACCCACTAAACAGGACAGACAATTAAACACAGGATACAAAGGGGTAAACAACACCAGATAAATCTTATGACAAACATAAGTCAACACATTTCAATCATAACCATCAATGTAAACGGACTTAATACTCCAATTAAGAGAAACAGACTGGCACAGGGAATTAGGAAACAAAATCCAACAATATGCTGTATACAGGAAAAACACAACACAAAAGGACATTCATAGGCTCAAAGTCAAAGGATGGAAAACAATATTACATGCCCCATCTCCGCAGAAAAAAAGGAGTAGCAATTCTGTTCTCAGACAGTCTCAACTTCAAACCAAGAATGATCAAACGACACAAAGAAGGCCACTATATATTGGTCAGGGGAAAAATTCAAGAGCAAGAAGTAACACTCATAAATATCTATGTACCAAACACAGGAGCACCCAAAAGTGTAAGACAAATCTTAACGGACATGAAAAACTTAATGTCTAAGAACACAAACCTGACAGGAGAACTTAACACCCACTTATCTCAAAAAGATAGGTCAACCAGACAAAAAATTAGCAAGGAAGTAGCAGAACTGAACCAGAGCTTGGAACAAATGGACCTGGTGAACATATACAGAGTGTTCCACCCAACCACAGCTGAATACACATTTTTTTCAGCTGCACACGGGTCATTTTCCAAAATAGACCACATACTAGTCCAGAGGTCCTACCTAAGTATATGCAAGAATATAGAAATATTCCCATGCATATTATCTCACCACACTGCAATGAAACAAGAAATGAATGACAAAAAAAAAAGAAAGAAAAAACAGAAAAACCTACTAAATTCATGGAAACTGAACAACACCCTATTCAGCAATCAATGGGTCATGGAAGAAATTAAACAAGAAATTAAACAATATCTAAAATTCAATGAAAATTCAAGCACAAGTTACCGGAATTTATGGGATGCAGTGAAAGCAGTTCTTAAAGGGAAAATCATGGCTATGAACTCACACATTAGGAAAACAGAACGGGAACAAATTAGCAACCTCTGACAACTAGAAAAAGAGTAAATGAAACCCAGAGTGACAAGATGGGAAGAAATCATAAAGATTAGAGCAGAAATTAATTCAATTGAGGTGCAGAAAACAGTTCAAATAATCCACAAAACAAAAAGTTGGTTCTTTCAAAAGCTAAATAAAGTAGATAAGCCTCTAGCCAACCTCATAAAAAAGAGGCAATAGAAAATTCAAGAACATGCAATAAGAAATGAAAAGGGTGAAATCACCACAGACCCAGTGGAAATTATCAACGGTTACTTCGAGAAACTTTACACTCACACAATAGAAGACACAGAAGAAATGGACAGATTCCTCGAAAGGTACAAATTACCGAAACTGAATCAAGAAGATATAACAACTCTCAGTAAGCCAATAATAGCCAACAAACTACGAAATGTAATAAAAAGCCTACCGACAAAGAAAAGTCCAGGTTCTCATGGATTCACAGATGAATGCCACAAGAAATTTATAGAAGATATAATCCCTACACTTTTCAAACTCTTCAATGAAATTGAAAAGGAAACAGTCCTTCCAAAATCATTTCTGGAGGCTAGTATAATACTGATTCCAAAACCAGGGAAAGACACAACTGAAAAGGAGAACTACAAGCCAATCTCCTTCATGAACACAGGTGCAAAGATACTCAACAAAGTCGTGTCAAATAGAATACACAAATCATCGAGAAGATCATGCACCATGACTAGGTAGGATTCATCCCAGGGATGCAAGGATGGTTCAATATTCGAAAATCTATAAATGTAATACACTATATTAATAGACTGAAATCTAAAAATCACATGATCACCTCAATTGATGCAGAGAAAGCCTTTGACAAAGTCCAACACTCATTCATGTTCAAGGTCCTACAGAATATTGGAATAGATGGACTCTATCTTAACTTGATAAAAGCCATCTATGACAACCCAAAAGCTCTACTAGAACTGACATGGAAATTAAGTGGCATAGAAGGATACAAAAATCAGTACTCAAGAATCAATGGCATTCCTCTACACAGATAACAAGCACACTGAAAGGGAAACAATAGAAATAATACCTTTTACTATAGCACCGCGGAAAATGAAATACCTTGGGATTCACTTAACCAAGGAAGTCAAAGATCTTTTCAAGGAAAATTACAACACTCTACGAAAAGAGATTATAGAGGATTTCAGAAAATGGAAAGATATTCCATGCTCCTGGATAGGAACAACCAACATCGTGAAGATGGCAAATAAAACCAGCACTGATATACTATCTCACTCCAGAAAGAATGGCTATCATAAGGAAATCAATCAAGAGCAAATGTTGGAGACCCTGTGGGAAAAAGAGACCATTTTCCACTGCTCGTGGGAATGTAGACTGGTACCACCATTGTGGAGGTCGGTGTGGAGACTCCTCAAAAAAGTAGGACTAGAAATCTCATTCAAGACAGCTAGCCCCTTACTGGGAATTTTCCCAGGGAACTTATAACATTGACTCATAGTGATATATGTGTACCTATGTTTATAGCAGCACAATTTGTGATAGCAAAATCTTGGAAACAACCAAGGTGTCCATCACATGAGGAATGGTTGAAAAGGTTTTACTCATCTATTAACAATGATGAGCTTGAAGCATGTATATTGAAGTGGATGCCACCTGAACATATACTCATAAGTGAAATAAACCAGACATACATATGTAAATATCATATAGACTCCCTGGTATAAGAAGCAAAAAGAAGAAATACAAATGGAAATGTACAACAATAACTAAAATCAATTGAGTCAGATAAGGCAAAGTGAATGGCATATGCTGCAGGATACTAATCAGCTTTTCTTCTGGATGGTTAACAACCTAAGTTCACAGATCAAAATTGGAGAAATAGAAGAGCCACAAGGTCAGCCAACATTTTGGCCCTAGCCTTTCAAGGTCAACGAAGACTCAGGACATAGGAGAACCTGTACTACAATATCATGCAACTCAGGTGAGCTCCAAATTTTCTGAACAAGGAGATTATGGAGCCACAGAGGAAAGAGATCGAAGTTCTATAGTGTGCCTGGGGAGAGTCACATGGTGAGAAAACTTTCTCTCTGGCTCTCACAGAGATCAAACTGGTCAAGCATTGGCTGTGACTCATCCACATGGATGACACAGACGAAGGATCTACAGAATAAGGTACAGGACTACACGATAAACCTTGAGGCGATGTCACTGACGTCATAAGAAACAAAAACTACATGTGATGGTATATAGGTCTTGCTCTACCTAGGTCTTAACCGTCCAGCAGAAAAGTATGAAAATGAGGCTTACACCGTGGGGCCATAATAATAAGTTGAGCTGTAAATGGCTATGGTCGACAACTTCTTCAGATAACTCACCATTGTTGTGGAATGCTGGACTGTGTTGGATTTTGTCATCTAGTTTATGCACCTAATTTAGTTGAATGACAATGGAATGCCCATCTTTGACAGGTATAGATAAAGGAAGGTGTATAGAAAGGAAGAATCACGATGTTGTGTATGGACAGTACAGTTGGGATAGATGGCGCTGTGCTTCTACATAATTCTATGAGAGGCAAGATTTGCACTAATGATACTTGGACAGCATATTATGTTGGCTTCAAGTACTATGGAGAACCACTAGGAAAATAACAAGGTAGAATGTATTAATTACTGAATCTTTCATGTAATTCAGGTATAAAAACTAAGATACGCAAAGAGCTACACTCTCTTAATTTACTGATTAGACATATGCTATAATAATATCTCTAAGTATGATATCATGTATGTACCTTCTATGATACCAATACATTATGAAAACAGTTTGCGAAGTATTAATTCATCAAATCCATCTTGTCAAGGTATCTTAAAACTGTCTCATTGATATTTGTACTTTAATAAGATAAAAATAAAAAATAAAAGAAAATAACCCAATCCACTAATGGCCATCCAAAATGAACACACACTTCTCAGAGGATGAAGTTGAAGAAGTAAATAAATACATGAAAAAGTGTTCCATATCGCTAGCCATCTGTGAAATGGAAGTTAAAACAACAATGAGATATCATCTGACCTCAGAAAAAATGACTATCCTAAAGAAATCAACCAACAACAAGTGTTGGAGAGTCTACATAGACCACTGTCTGTGACTCCTGCCTGCCACTGACTGTGTGGGATGGACTCGGGGAATGTAGGATGCCACGCAATGTAATGAATCAGTTTCAAAACTGATTAATAGGAGACTTCTCAGGCCACCAGACTCTGGATCGACACAGAGCACAGGCCCAGCATGTGAGTGGGAACGCCCAGGATGCCGGACCCTGAAGCAACCCAGAGCACAGGCCAAAGGTGAAACCATTCAGCAGAACTCCCTGCAAAGACGTTAGAGGCAATACCCACCTAGCTGATTCAAGAGCAGAACATCTTGTCAGAGTGACACAGTGAGTTCACCTGTAAGCTGCAACAGGAAGAAGTGTAGCACAGCAGCCAGACCCAAGCCACACCCACCTGCAGTAGTCTGAACTTTGTAGATCTGGACCTGGTGCTAAGGTAATAACTATATCTAAGCTCTACACCAAAGATCAAATATCAGTGGTACACAAAATGACAAAGAGAAGGAGCAAAAAGCAGTCTCTGGCCCTGAATCAACCCAGTACAAATGCAGAAGACCCTAGTATAGAAGAAATTGGAAATCACACACCTGAAATCATGAAATAATAGCATTGGAAGTAAAGAAACACCTGCATAAAGGTAGAGAAGAAATTATATCAGAAATAATTTTTGAAACAAAAATGTAGCGACAACTGCTTCTAAAGAATACACTGATAAAAAATAGAGCAGAATATTAAAATAATGGAATGTCTGAATAAGCAATATAGGAAAGAAATAGAATGTATGAAACAGTTAAACAGTGATATACAGGAAATTAAAACCTCAATCACAAATTGTCAAATCCGTTTGAGTGAAAGTCAAAATATACTTTCTTATCTCAAAGACACAGTTGCAGCTAGTGGAGAAGTATGTAAAGATCTCTTAAAAACATCTAAAATGCAGGAAAAAATAATTCAACACCTGCAAGACAATGCCAAGATAAACAATGTGAGACTAATAGGCATCAATGAGAAGGAAGGAGTCAATAAAAATGATATAAAAAGAATATGGATGGAAGTAATAGCAGAAAACGTCCCAAATATGGGGCAACAATCTGACATTCAGTAATCAAAGCATATAGAACTCTAAATAACATCAACCCAATTAAAACCACTCCCAGACATATAATAATTAAGATCCCAGAAATTCAGCACAGAAACAGTGTACTAAAAGCTACTAAAGAAAAGAAACATCACATTTAAGGGAAAACTCATCAGAATAATGGCAGATTTCTCTTCACAAACCATCACGTCAAGAAGAGCATGGAGCAAAGTACTTCAAGTCTTGCAGGAACATAAATTCCAACCCAGACTGATATACCCTGAAAAACTCTCTTTCAAGTACAAGGGAGAAGTAAAATACTTCCGCGACAAAGAACAACTAAAGAATTTCATGATGGCAAAGCCAAGCCTACACAGTCTACTAAATGGTGTTCTAGAGAGGGAGCAAAATAATTAAAACCACAGCAATAAGAATGGAAATAACTCACCAAATAGGGCAAACAATTAAACAGCAGAATAAGAGGTATACGATAGTAATCTTTCAGTTATTCTTTTGTGTATAGCAACAAAATATTTCCATCAGCACACTCTACAAATGGACTTCTCTTGCACCCTATGGGTCATGATCTCATATGGGTCTAAAGGGTGGATTTCAAGGAATTAGCTGTAGCTCAGTCCCACAGGTGACACCTGGCCACCAGTAAGTGCCACGGTCATTATCCATGTCCAGAACACACTAAAACTTTGTGTGATAACCTAGCCCCAAAACTGTCAGAAGTGATGGTCATTTATTTGTCATTCCAGCATTTATCTTTTGTTTTATTCTTAGTATTTCTTTACTGTCATGACAAGTTTTTCTTAGTTCAATTGTTTTGAAACATTTAATTTTAAATTAGTATTTAATTTTCTGAATAATGCTTAATCTTAATTTTGTTTTAAGATTTATACTATATCTTGGAATTACAATTTATCTAAAAGACATCGTATGATATATTCTAGTATTAGAAAATATAAAAAGTATATTTCTTTTTTCTGTTTTTATTTCTTCTTCCCTGTCCTTTATGCACACAGACACACAACATATATATGAAAAAAACATGTGTATAACCTGACATAAGATTGGTACTGTTTCATAGAAATCTTCATTGACCTTTTAAATAAGGGTTCATCTGATTTGTTTTGTATAGTCCGGCATAACTATCACTTCGAGAGCTCTTTACTGTTCATCTAGGAGCATACTGCAACTTCTCTTGCCTTTTGAAGTATGCTTTTTGTTATTTTCTATATGCTACATCAGGAGGTATTAAAGTATTTCAAGTTTCTATAACTAGAAAATATTTTACTTTTAGTTTTGAAAGGTATGTTTGCTAAGTATAAAATTCAAAGAGAATAGATTTTTTTTCTTTCAGTCCTTTAATTAGTCTAGTTTCTTACACACTTGGTCCTTTTTTTTCTACTGTGGAATAAGATGCTATATAATTTTGTTCTTCCATAGCTAATAACTTTTATGTATATGCTTTAACCCCCTTTTTCTTTATAATAAGTTTTGGACAAATTCATATTTGTGTATCTTGGTATGATTTTATTTAAACTTCTTGTGAAAGAGGTTCATTTTTCATGGAAATGTGGTATTATAAGTTGAACTAAATTCAGAAATGTTATATCTTTAAATATTTATTGCCTATTCCTTTCTACTTTGAGAATTCTAATTATATGAATATTAGAAAAGAAAGGAGAAGTTAATGCTTACAATTTTTGTTTTTACTCTCATATTTTTCCTCTCTTGAATTTCTTATAACTTCTTAGTTATTGTTCTTTTAAAAAACAAAACTTACACATTTATATTTGGTAATCTGAAAAACTAATTTGCACATGGGATCATGTAATACAGCAATCATTGATGGATTCCTATTACTTTATTTAGTGAAATCTTGTGTCATGTATAATGCTGTTTTCTTCAATCACTTTTATATTTTGTAAAAAAAATTAAAAAAAGAAAAAACAAATGTTGGAGAGGCTGTCAGGTAAAATGAACCCTTTTCCATTGCTGGTGGAAATCATCATGGAGAATCCTTAACAAACTAGGACTGGAAATCCCATTCAAGCTAGCTATCCTCTTACTGGGAATTTTCCTGAAGGAACCTAAAACATCGTATCATAGTTATATATGTGTAGGTATGTTCATAGCATCCCAATTTGTGATAGCCAAATCTTGGAAGCAACCAAAATACCCATCACCTGAGGAATGGTTGAAAAATATGTGGGATTTTTATACAATGGAGTATTACTCAGCTATAAAGAACGACAAACTCAAAACCTTCATATATAAGTGGATGCCACTTGAAGATATAAGTAAAATAAACCTTACTCACATGTGTAAACATCATATAGTCTCCCTAGTCTAAGAACTCAAAAGAAGAAATACAAATAGAAAGGTACACCTGAGGAATGGATGAAAAAGATGTGGGATTTTTATACACGGGAGTATTACTCAGCTATAAAGAATGATACATTCAAAACCTTCATATATAAATGGATGCCACTTGAAGATATAAATGAAATAAACCATACTCACAGGTGTAAACATCATATAATCTCCCTAGTCTAAGAACTCAAAGGAAGAAATATAAATAGAAAGGTATAACACAATTAAAAGCAAGCGACAACTTGAAGAATAACAATGAAGAGAGAGCAAGGAAAAAACTAGAAAACATGACAGGGGCAGAGATTGTAAGAAGCTTCAGATGGTTTTCGAAGCTAGTAGTTAATTGGAAGGAGTCTCACCCTAACTAACTATATATCCTGATACCCGTGAACTAAGTAACTGCACTGAAGATGGCAATGTGTAATACTAGGGACATGCTTGAAGTGCCTGTCGTTATGATCATTTGAATACATGCTACTTGTCATGGCACACCAGTTGCTGCCATGTGGTCTCTCAGGTAGACGTTTGTTAAAAAAGGAAAGAAGTGATGAATGAAGGAAAGAGACAGGAAAAGGGGTGTTGTGCGACTGTCCTGCTACAACACTGTATATGGTTAGATTTCTAAAATTCTGTGTAAAAATATGCAATTGTTTATTCCTATTTTTAAATACATTTTAATTTTTTCATACTCTGTAGGGACTTAAAGCTTACTATATCAATACTTGATGGAAAATACATGTTCCATGTTACACTTAAGATGTTTGCAATTCAGACATATAGTAAGGTTAAGCTCAACAGCCTAGGTTGTAGGGTAATAATAATAATAAGCTTCTCTTCTGGAGGGTTAACAACTTAAGTTCGAAGACCAAAAATTAGATAAAAAGAAGGGCTGCAAGGACAGCCAACATTTTGGCCCTAGCCTTTCAAGATCAGTGAAGAATCAGGACATATAAGCACCTGTACTATAACATCATATAACTCAATTGTGTCCCACAGTTTCTGATCTAGGACATTATGAGGTCACAGAGGAAAGTGATCAATGATGTAGAATGTGCCTAAGGAGAGTCTCATAGAGAGAAAACATTCTCTCAGGCTTTCACCAATTGGTCAAGCAATGCAAATTTTCCACAATTTTATTGAGAAACAAATAGCAATGTGAGTTTCAAATCAAATTAGTGGGACAGTTTCAATAATAAATATATCACATATTGTTTTCTTAGTGGTTATTCATTGTACAAGATGCAGACATGCTATCCTGTTTACAAACACTATTATAGCAAATCTTTTATTGAATTAGAAGAATGTAGTTGTATATCTATCCTATTTTGAATACATAGAAACAAAATGGTCATTCATTTGTATCTCTACTTTTGTTTAGTTTTGTCATTTAAATGTTATAGGTGTGTGAATTCAGCAAAATATTCCAAAATAGTCCAATAGTCCATAATAGTAGTGAGTTTTCCATATGACTGGCAACATCAGAAGTTGTTGACTTGAGTCTTTCACAGCTCAGCATATTAATATAGCTTTACTTTATGTAGTTCATTTTTATACTTTCCTGATGGATGGTTAAGATCAAGATAAAGCAAAATCTATGTAACAAGAAATGAATTTTGTATATGAAAATGTCAGACAAATCCCCTCAGGATATACCCTGAAAACCTGCACCACAGTTGTAGATCCTTTGTCAGTGTCAGTCATATAGATGAGTCATGGCCATTGCTTGACCAATTGGCTCTTTGTGAAACCTAAGACTATGTTTTATTGCAGGCATAGGCACACTCTACATCATTGATCACTTTCCTCTGTAGCCCTATAATCACTTTGTTCAGAAAATCTGGGACACAACTGAGTTCCATGATGTTACAGTACAGGTTCTTATATGTCCTGAGTCCTCACTGACCTTTAAAGGCTAGGGACAAAATGTTGACTGTCCTTGCAGCCCTTCTTTTTCTCTGATTTTTGACCTGCAAACTTAACTTGTTAGCCCTCCAGAAAAAAAGCTTAATGATATTACTACCCTATAAAACAGGCAATTGAGCTTAGTGCCACTATCTGTCTATCAGCATTTTCAAGTAACAGAATGCAACCATGAAGCAGTAAATGAGCACAGTTATAAATTCATTACATTCAACTTTATGAAATTTATATTCTTAATTTTAAAATTAAACGGGAGATGGATCAGTAGAATAAGCACTTGACCGGCAAGGGCAACACTCTTAGTTCAATGCCCGTTTCCTCAAAAATAATAAATAAATAAATAAATAAATAAATAAATAAATACAAAAAATTAAAATCTTATGGCCAAGATGAAAGAAATACAAGAGAAAATGTAGTTATGCAAGCGTAGACTTACAGCTTTAGTATAGTTTAAATAAAATTTTTGATATATTCTAAGCCTCGATAGATTTACAAATTAGTTGCTTGTAAAACATAAGAATAGAAGCCAACCAAGGTGGTGCACACTTAAAACTCTAGCAGGCTAAGGGGTCAGGAGAAGAGGATGGTAAGTTTAAATGCAGTCTGTCTGCTGAAGAATTTTAGGCTTGTCACAAACACAAAAACTTCTAGGAATGTATCTTAATATGAAGCCCCAGGCTTTAATGATTTATATTCAGAACAATGAACAAGAAAAAAAAAATACTATTTACTAAGACTAGTTTAAATTCAACAAAATATAAGAATAAAATCAACACATGTTTTCCATACTGTTGAGATGAGCTTGCTATAAATACTTAAAAATTTTGAGTTAAAGCTATCTTAAGTAGGTCTTAGAAAATTGCATAGTTTTTAAAATATCTTCCCATAAATATAAGAACTTTATAGCTAAATGAATGAGACTAAAGATTATACTCATAATTCAAATAAACCAAACTAGTGTGAGTATACATCGTCTTGTCTCCTGAGCATGAGTAACTGAAAAAGCAAATAAGATATCAAATTTGCAATAGATATTAAGAGAAGAAAAAAAAACAACTCAAAAGAAAACAATACCTGGATAGGTGAAAGCATGAAAAAAAAGAAAGGAAAATATATAATATGGAAGACAGCTAACATAAATATACTGCTAATTTTTCCCCATTGAAAAGATCAGTTTGTGCTTACACTGGTTGATTAACTTTGCATTCCTGTATCTTGTAATCAGAGCAACAACTTTAAGACAACAATACATGGTATATTAAATGCTGATAATTTCTTATTACTGTTTTGAAACTGCATCATTGTTCTATTTCTTTTTTAGCATTCTCTCTTTAAAACAAAATGTAGAAATCCTTCCATTGCCGCAGGAAAACAATAGCATCTTTATTGAAGTATATATAACATTTAATACTATAATTCATCCCTGTTTTGTTGAATGTACTAATTCATGGGAAAAATATTTCTTCAACATTATTATTTCAATGTAAATGAAAAAACCCTATATATGACCATCCTCACAGAGAAGTGCAAGAGGTAATGGAAATGATACTTTGCTTCATTTAATCTATCGATAATATAAATATAAAAATTACATTGTAATGCATTTCATAGATATATTCAATAAGAATTAGACAACTAAAGATAAAAAATGGAACCACAAGTCCACGTACTGATACTGGTAAAGAAAGAAAGCATGAGTTGCAAAGAGAGTGAGTGAAGAACATGCACAGAAGACATTATAGACACAAATACTCCCTCCATCCTGCCCTGACAGAACTTATATTATGAAAACTAAAATATGCTACAAGCAACATGTAATTGCCTTTCTATTTGGAGGCTGAACATTTGTTATAATTACATTTATGGACATGGTTTGTTATAGAAAAGATAGATTAATATCTTTCAAGGAATAGGCATGTGAGCAGGCCTATAACATTTACATGAACATGCTGCCACGCTTTTTTTCTGCCAGGAAAGCCAAGAAACTCCTGACTGCTTCCAGCTGCAATGTTTGCTACTGCATAACAGTCTCTCCAAGCTTGATTCACAAAGGTTTCGTTTTCAGTATTGTTGATTTTGAGGGATTTGTTCAGGTAGAAATCATAACTAAAGGGCTGACATTAGCCTCTTACATTATACAACCAAAAAAGAAAAATCTCATATTTAAAAAGAAACAAAACTTTGTATTGCTCAGCTTTAAGAAAGATAAATTCACAACTTTAACAGATAAAAGGATGCAACTAGAGAACATACTCATAGTTAATTAAGTCAAATCTACATGTGTAAACTCGTCTTCCTAGTATAAGAGCCTGAATGGTAAATAAAACATGAAAGACACAATATATTTTCTCAAAGGGAAGGAAACAATTGAAAAGTAAAGAACAACTGAAATGAGAAACAGGAAAAAAATAAATGAAAGAAGATGGAAAATACACACAATAGTAAGAAAATTTTACTACTAATTTGCATTGGTTTATTGAAAGGATCAATTAATGATTAATTGTTTACTGAAAAATTTATGTGCTCCTATCTGCTCATCTGAACAACTACTTTGAAGATAACAGTATAAACAACGTTGAATTCTCCTCACCATGTCTTTTGATATTATGTATTATTTCTAATGTTTTTAGAATTATTCTCTACTCTTTAAAGACAAAAAAATTGGGAAGCATCCTAACATTGGTGGAAGTCAAATTGTTCTACTCCTGTAGATTATAATTTAGGGAAGAATAAAACTTATTATGAAGATATCTATGTACATATAAGCACATCGATCATATTTTCCCATGTGAAGAACATAGTTTGAACCAGATTAGAAACAATACAATCCTATATTAAATTTTTTCATATGTATGTGCTTAAAAATTCAAGATACTGTGACATTCTAGGTGCTGTGACCAATGTAATTATGCATGAATGGGAAATATCTTCCTTTGAACTATTCAAACCACAGTATAATGTTGACATACAATATAATATACTAATTGAGTATACATAAATATGTTTTCTTTCCCAGAACTTCTTTTCTTTTTATTAGTGATTTTTAGAAAAATGAAAACTTTCCTATGAGTCCCTAAAGTCTCCTACCTAGTGAATGTGTCAGTCTATAAGTAAGAAGCTCTTGATATTACAAGCCTATCATTTTCTGTCATACACAGGTTTTACTAAGAATACATCTAAAAGCAGACTAAGTGTAACAGTAGAATGGTCTGATCTGATGAGTCGTCGCACATAACAATAGGAACAGCAGGTATCTTCTTCTGCCCTCCCTGATGTAGAAGCAAACTTTCCAGAACCTATGAAGTAGTTTTGAAATTTGACTGTCCTTGTTGTCTGATCAATTTCTCATCCTCTACAATCTTCAGGTAATGTCCGATTGCAGTGGGGCACTTTCTGCTAGAGTGTTGTTTGTTTAGCCAGAATCCCTAATTGAATATACCTTTCCATCCAATGATCTCTAATATGCTCTCCAATTATAAATTTCCATTTGCCTATGCAGCAGTTAGAAAGCACAGCAATTTTTCCTCTCTAAGACAAAAACACCACAATAATCACATTGTGATTATTCATACCATGAGTGTTAAACTTCGCTTACATAAAATTCTTCTTGTCATTGTAGTATATATGCTGCCAAAGTGAGCACTCTTCTTGCCATTGTACAAGAGTGTCATGAACACATTTTTCTTTTATAGGTTTTGAGAGAATAACAATAAACTTGACTCAATCACTGAAAAATACTGCTAATCTGTTGCTGAGACACAACACTCGGGAACATCTACCATAATCAATTACATTAATAATGACAGCTAACATGTTTAAAATTATGGAAACATAAAAGACATAGCATATATATTGATATTGCTGTAATGTCAGTTGACCTGGAAGTTAAGACATAAGGCACACTTAAGGCAAGCAGGTTGATATCAGTGTCTAATAAACAGTATGTCTCTGCCTCCAGATTACACAACATGTCAGAAAGTGCCCAAAAACAAATTTGTAAGGAAGCATCTGAACATAAAAATATAATATTTACAGACACCACATAGACAAGGAAAATATATGAATTGTCTACTCCACTATCACTGCTGTCAAATGTAGGCAGATGCCCCAGACATTTTTGTAGGTCTAAGACTTGATAAAAGGCATTAGCATTGAGTAAGTGACATTCCTTATGTCACAAACACAGGGCATCTGCTAGAGTCATCTGACAAGATAAAAAAGCTTTATTTCCATTTATACATGATTTCAGTAGTTGCTTCCCTAACTGCAAAGGCAATCTCATTTAGTGTAACATCTGAAAGCAGCTTTGTT